>NDGN011557293.1:21073-39573 GCA_002564285.1 Tympanoctomys barrerae | reverse complement strand
GTGTGTGTGTGTGTGTGTGTGTGTGTGAGAGAGAGAGAGAGAGAGAGAGAGAGAGAGAGAGTACACACACTCTTGTGCACCTGCACACAGGCAAGAGAGAGAAGGAAACAAGGTGACTTTCCTGGCTGCCGTTGGCACTCTCTTCCTGTGACACTGCTGGTATTTCTGAAGTGATTTCATAACTAAAGATCACCCATGACTGGTGGTGCCCATGTTGATTCTTGAAAGCAGTGAAGCCTTTGGCGCAGCTGCATTCTTAGTTACTTTGCAAAATTTTCTAATGAAGAAAGTGAGAAATGCGTTAATATTTAATAAGCCTACTGATCGATTGCTGTGTCTCCTAAAATGTTCATCTCTTCGGCAGAAAATGAAATTCATTAGGATTTTTCGGCTTCTTTATAGCTCCTTGTTAACATTTCCTCTTTTGGGAAAAAAAATGCAGAGTGTCTTTCCAAGAATCTCCGCCAGGCTTACTCTTCTGCACTCTTTTTTCCATATTCGTTTGCTCAGAACAGTGAATAGGAAGCTCATTTTGCAAGGAAAATATTATTAGTTCTTTGTCATATAAAGTAAAATTCATGAAATTATACTTTTATGATTCATAGACATAACTAGTAGACTGATTTAATATATAGAAGAGAGTACTATATTTAGTTTCAAGCTATGAATATCAGAAATATTAAACATAGTTTTTAATCTTTTCATTTTATTTCATATATTTTATCTTAGAAAATGAAGGAGAACTCTGGAGAAAAAGAACTCCTAGAAAAACTTTTGTTCATGTGAAATTTTTATTTTAAAATTGAATTATTTAAAAGACCTCTAGTAAAGAAAAAGCAACAAAGGCAACCCTTTCAAAACCTAGTAGCAAAAGAGAAATAAAAATTCTAATTGATAAAACAATTATTACTAAAACACTAACATTTTCTAGTATGTTTTTATTTTACACTATATATATTCAAGTGATATTATAATTATGCATATATCTTACATTAAAATTGTACTTTTTAAAATATATTTTTAAACTATTTATGTATTTATTTGATACAGCGCTACCTAGCTCAGACTTGTGGCGTTCCTCCTGTCTAAGCCTCATTAGTGCTGGGATTATAGGAATGCGCCACCATACCCCACTTCAGTGGCCCACACACTGTGTAGTACCAGTGATCGAACCCAGGTCCTTGAGCATGCTAGGCAGGTACTAGACCACTCAGGTATCTTTCAAGCCCTTGAAATTGTACTTCATGGAGAAAAAGGTGGCTAAATATATTGATAACTTTAGATGTGCATTTAATGATCTCATGTAAGTCTTATAACAAAGAGATTTATGTATATATATATATATATATATATATATATATAATATTTTATGAATTAGAAATTCCAGGAAGAGATTATGTAAGACATTTACCCAAAACCCCACCATTTAAAAAAAAAATCATGCCCCCAGAGGAACTTGAAGCAAAGCATTCTGGGTCCAGAGCTGTAACTGCTGATACCTTTTGTTAACTCTACAAACTTAGGAATTTAGCTCAGCAAGGGTGAGGGTCCTTCCTTTGTAAATATCCTGAGCCTGTGCAGGAGGAGAGAATGGGGAAGCTGTGGGCAGATAGGGCCTACAACATGAGGGAGGAGAAGAGCCCCTCCCCACATTTTGCTCTTGTGAATTTAGCTGTCGTCTTCCACCATCATCTGCTGCCCCTGTGCCATGCCACCCTGCCTTGCTGCCAGGTGATCACGGACTAAAACTGCCACAAACTGAGATGAATTAACCTATCCTTAATTTTGGATGTTGGGTGTTTTTTTTCTCTATAACAAGAGAAAAGTTACCAAGCCAGAATTCTAACAGAAAATTTATGTGTACATAAATACAAGGCAAGAAAGAATAAGATGAATGGTCAACTTCTGAAAAGCTTCCTTTGTTTCAGAAAAGGCAGAGGAAAGTATCCAAAGAGAATTGTTCTAGAATCTGTTCAAATGGAAAGCTTTCTCTTCCTGAGCTCATTCTCATTAGTTCAATTGAAGGTTGTAATTCAAGAAGTTAAACAACAAAGACTGGCCAGATTTTCTCTTTATTTCCCATCTAAAGCAATCTCAGTCATACTCAATTATGAAATATAATGCTGTACTTCTCATCATTTGTTGATAGTGGAATTATTTTATTGATTAAACATTCAAGAACCAAAGCTAAAGTATTCAACAACCCAAACTTTGCAGAAGCAAACTTCACACATAGCAAGGACTGGCTACATACTGTAGGGTACAGTGCAGAATGCTAGACTCTTATTCATAAATTATGAGGAATTTCAGCGGGTCCCAGGGGTCTACTGCTATAATCTCAGCATGTAGGACTGTGAGAAGGATTGCAAGTTCAAATCCTGCCTGGGCAATTTAGAAGAAGCCTTCCCCTCCCTCAAAATTTAAATAAAATAATAAAAAAGGCTGAAATGTAATTAGGTGATATAAAGCTCTATGTCTGGTCCTTACTATGGAAAAATAAAAATTTGCAAGATGTTTACAAAGGAACAATAAATCAGACTTACAGCCATGTACCTAACTGGTTTATGTAGCTATGAACCCTGAAGTCTGACAACCAAATTCTGAGTGCTATTTTGAAAACTTTTCCAAGGGAAAAGGTTTTGGATCCTAAGTCATGTGCCTCTAGCCAGACATTACGAGTCTTGGTTATGTACAATCTTAGATTGCTTTCCTCATTAGAGGCAGATTTAAGTGACATTCGATTTAAGTGACTTTTTTACTTTGTTCAGGGCACTGAGAGAAAATTGTTCTGTGCTTTCTGAGAAAAGAAAACCATGCCTGTGATCTTCGTACAATCTTTAAAAAGAGAAACTTGGGGAAAATACGTTGATGTTATTGTTTTCTCCCTTTTTACTGTTGTCTCTTTCTGAGAGAGACACATTATGTAGCTACCTAAGAGCAATTTTAAAAACACCAATGGTTTATTCCATATTCTAAATAAGTGTAAGAGCATTACATTCTGATTTCAGACAATATTCTAAATCTGCAGTTGATTTTCTCTAGGGGAACAGGAGTTAGACAAGAAAGATGAGAGGTAGGAATATCAAGTCTTCCTTCCCTGGACCTCAGCTAAAGCTTTATCTGTCTCAAATTCTGCTGTCTTATTATTTCCCAAGTAGAACTGGCAGGATTGAAACAGCTAGGTAATCTTGGTGGGGAAAATAGGGAACAGGCGAGAGATCCATAATTCCCTTCCACCCACACAGAACCTAGACTAAGGATCAATATGTAAAGATGTTATGATTGTGAGAATATGAAATTCTTCAAAATATCAACTGATGAGCAGATAGTCAAAATACACAAACAAGACTAAAAGTCTAGAAAAGTGGACTCCTCCAGACTGCTGTTGCCCTCATGCGGTGAGTCCTTATCTGGTAGCTGCTGAGTGTGGCCATCTATTCCATCCACAAGTCCTCCCCGCTGGCCATGAGCACTCTACACTCACGTCCAAGAATTATCATCCTCCCCAGAACTGTGCTCCCTGGGAATACTGTACAGATATGAGTGCTATCAGGGACCACTTCATGTGCCTCATCAGCTTTCTCATCATGCGACAGAAGCAAGAGGTGAAAAAGGATGCCGGATGAAGGGTAACACTGAACTCATGCATAGGTGAATGTCAACAAATTCCATGGCAAAAAAAATACTACCTTTAATTTTGGCCCTTACTGGGGGGGGATATCAAATCTCTGGAGTCGTGTTTAAATTATGATGTCAAAATGATAAGATATGTATGGAAATAGGTACCGTACTGATTCAATCTCTTCTAGAATCGTGTTCCTGAGTTTACTTTGTAAGATTTATGTATTTCTCCTACCTTAACCTTCCTATCATCATGAATAATATTTTGGTAAAATCTTATGTTTTCTGATTATATAGAGATTTAATTTAGTCATGTCCTTTGTTGAATGTTGAATATTTAAATACAGCTTTCATTTCAACTGCCGGCGTTTTCTTGTAGCTAGAGTTTTTGATTTTGAAAAGAATAAATCTCTTCCCAAATGGTTCATATTTATGTTTAGAAGCAATTCATAAGGAAAATAAATCTGTCACATTAAGGCCACCCAGACATCCATGGTAAAAGCATTCTAATATCTGATAAATTCTGTAGAATGAGAAACAATGCTGATTTTGCTATTAAGTGTCACATAATGGTCTTAGATAAAGATGTCAATTTTGACATTAGCTGATATTCATGTGCTAGGAAAAGAAAAACCTGAACAGAAGTAAATAAGTAAATATTTTAATAATGATTTTAAGATAGTTTTTGTTGACATTTAATCATTTTTCTGGTGATTAAACTTGTTTGTTTAAATCAGGCATATCTGCTCTACTGGACCCCTGTCTTACAGACATTTGAGGGGCCTCTAAAGTGTAGTTGGGATGTGAGATTTTATTATTTGATCTTATTTCATTAACTGACCCAATGCAGTTTATGGAAGCACTGACATAAGACTGGAATAATCAATCATTCAATTATTTTGAGGTATGAGTTAATTGTATGTGAATGCTGACTGGAGTTGTACTTCGTGATATTTCACTATGTTCAAAGCATTTACTTCTTACCCACAAATTTTGTCTGTGTGTGCTCAGAAAAATTCAGTTTAAAAAAGAAAAAGAACGTTTTCTTGTAAATGCAGGTTTGCCTTCTATGAGATAATTTCAATGATATAAATCAAGTATATCCATTGAATTTGGTCGATCACTTTGACAATGCCTGGATCACAGTGAGTTCTTTCTGACTCTAACATTAATCTTAAGTGAACCAGATAGTATTTTTATATCACGAGTGGCCACTGGGATAGTACATCATTTTGCTATTATCGTATAAACTTACAGGAAAGTTTTCGCTACCTAGTGTAAAAATTACAAGTAATTTCAGAAATCTTTCCTATTGATGGATAATGGGAATCCTTTGAGATCCTTCTGACAAGGGGCACATTCTCCCAGGGAGGGTCAGAGTTCAGTTTCGGAACTCATCCATCATACTCAGACTGGCAAGGGCTGAATAGCCACAAAGAGGACATAGCAGTACGGGCGCCCTTACTGACCTCCTAAATCACTTTCACACACAAGGGTCACTAAGTGCACACGCCCATTCACAAACACCGCACATGTACCGTAGGCAGGTTTGAAAGGCTACCAAGGCTTGAGATTATCTAGCTTCCATGGGAGTTAATATATTCGACATTTTCTTTTCAATGTTTATTTAAAATATTAAACAGCAAATGTTATTTTATAGCACTGTTATAGTTACAGAGAATCAGTTGAAAAACATTTTAATGATGTATTTGTATATGCAACAACTTTTAGAGCTGGGAGGGTTATAAAAATGTTTAAGTTGAAGTGTATCTGCTCAGTGGTGAGGTTTTGAGGAACTCGCAGTCTCACGGTACATCTTCACTAAACCAGGAATTTAATGGTAACTTAAGGTGATTCCAGCTTTGTTTCTTGAATCTTTCTCTGGTGACAAGGAATATAGTCTAGTTAATGTTGACTTTGAAGTATTTTATATACTCTCTTAGTCTGTTTTATTTAGTAGAGCATAATATAAATTTACTCTTGATTTTTTTAATTCCTTCATTAAAATGTGCTTCCATTATGAGAGAGACCAGACTATGTCTTTACTTGATATCATGTGAGTATCACATTCAAGTTCTGTTAATTATTTTCTAAATTAATTCATTGAACAATTACCTGAGCTTGAGGAAACAATCCACATAAATGAAAATATTTGCTTATCTACAAAGCGATATTCTTGTCAGAAGTACTGAATACAGGTTTCGGGCTAGAATATTCCACATTTTATCTAAATACCAAAGGGTGTTTAAAGTATATAATTTACATAATGGCTAAGAAAAATGAGTGAGAGAATGATACTTTTTGCGAGTTTTATGAAATTAAACTCATTTGAGGTCCATATTCCACCTCCAGTATGAGATAAAGACGAGATCATGTTTTCTATGGATGGGAGTTGACCTGTATTCATTTCATAGCAATAACATTGCAGGACTTGAACATATTTTCCTACAATTAATTTTACCAATTAACAAATACTTTATTTCTCACCAACTTTTAGTTTCAGCAAATCATCATTCAAAGTCGAGGGATAGGAAGGATTTGAATAAGGATGATATCATTATATATAATCCCCTGAAAATACTGTCAAGAAATTTCAAATAGAGCACCATCACCCCACTTAATGAACTCTAAATCTGAGTCTTACTAAATATGTGAGGTATAAAAAAACTTTGTGATATAATCTTTCTTTGAACTTTTCTTCTTCAGCATTTACCAAGCTAAAGAATGTTCCACTAAATAAGTACTGCAATAAAATATTATAATTTCAAAATGCTGTCAGTGCTTCTAGACTGATAAGTACAGCAATGATAGTGGCTGAATATTAAATACAATCATTTCACTTAACAAAGCCTTAATCTTTACCCAAAATATTTAATTGTATAAAATGTGAGAAAAATAAAGCATTTAATAGAGGAAATTGGCTTTGGCAACTCTTTAATATACACTCTTATGTTGACTTACAATACAATTGTCTGAATATCACACATTAGCATCCCTAATGAGCATGCTTAAGTGTCCAAAATTTCAATTATTGTTCAAAATTTCCTCACTGAAAATATAGACACTAATAAAAAGAGTAACTTCAAAAATAAGTTCAATGATTTTATAAGCAATCTCCTTGTTAATAAATTTGTAGAATAACTTCAAGTATCAGCATAATCAACATAAAAATCAACACTTGCCAATATTCTTATTCAAATTTCTTTTCTCTTGGACAGTTCCAACGTGGATAGAAACCCGTGTACGCATGCTTGTGCCTGCAAGCACACATACATCCTACCTTTTCAGACAGGAAGCTGGTTAGGTATCTTTTCAGGTCTGGGGTTGGGAGGGCCAGATCGCATTCAGTTGTAAGGTTCTAGCGCCCCCTAGCCCCGTCTAGCAAGGTAGCAGTCATTTCTAAGAGGAAATGTCCTTTAGAGGAGCTTTCAAGTCATATAAAATGCCTGTAGTATTATTAAAATATTCTCCATGGGAACAGGTATTTTATTTTATTTTTTCAGTAACTTGTATTTACCATAGTTTAGAATTTTTGACGCATAACCTTCCCGGACTGAATAGTACCAATTACTTTTTAACTGGAATATATGCTTTATCCTATATATCACATTGAGTATAAATATATCGAACAGATTTTACCAGTTCTCTCAAGTTTTCTCCTCAAGTCATCAAAAAGTCAACACCTTAAACAACAAGCAGAAATAAAGGACACGTCTGTGACAGCTATTAGAAAGTCTTATGCAAATAGCCACCCACTCTCCTGGGAAAACCATGCCTCATTGAAAACTGTATCTGAGTTTGATCTGGTTAGCCGCCATTCAAGATATTTACCATTGTTCTTTTACTCATGTCTCATACATTAAGGAAATAGTTGAAAGTTGGAGGATTCAAGTGTGTTTATAATAAATTTGAACTATTTAGCTTGTCTTCTCTTTCAATCTTCATGTTTTCCTTTTATTAGGCCGCAATGACTGCTTTCAGCGCATGATCGCAGTGTAGCTTGCGAAGCACCTGTCAGTAGGAATTCAGCAATGCAAACCTTAAAGACTTTAAGGAAATGGAAATGGAATATCAATTTGCCAATGCAGCACTCAACCCTATCGTGTCTGTGGGGCTTACAGGATTCCGATTAGTCTGATGTTTTTTGCAGACTCCAGGAAACGAACTACGGTAAAACTTGGAAGAAAAATAGGGGCAATTTTTCTCACCTAGCTTGGCCCATTTTATGATTTATTGCTTTCTTTGCTCCTCGAATGCTTGAAAGTTATCATTCTTTATGCTGAGATCCTGTAAATCTAGATACCATAAATCACTTGGTCGATGTACATTAAATCTAATTTAGTCTGACCACTACTGATATTCAAAGACCAGCAAATTGATTGTGTTCGTAAAAGGTGATCACATTGATACTGCCATTTAATGAACTCCATGCTAGTACACTGCTGCTAATGTACCCTATGTTAGCTCACTTAGTCATCTCCATGCTAATTGAATTTATCATCTGAAACCTTGATTTGACGCTAATGGCCCCAAGTAGCAGAGTCTTTCTGAAGTTGTCCTGTCTACAAAATACCATATATTGATGTTTTCCTACAACAAGCACATATCTTTCTTGTCTTTTCCAAGGGTCACTTGTCAGTTATGGAGGTGCAATTATAGGAAAACTTGCATTTAGAAAAATATATTATTGACCTCCTCAAATTGACTGGCAACTTCAAAATTTAAAAGTGGAGCTCAGGCAGGCTTAATGGGATATATGCAAATTTATCCGAGTACAGGCCTAAAACTGTCATATGGCTGTTGTTATTTTAAGATACGCATGATCTCCTCTTTCTGTTCTACCCCCTTTTATTTTCACTAAATGGAAGCAGCATGTTTGCAAGACTAGTTTGGCTTGAGAGAAATGACAATAGCATTTGCTAGGTTTCACCATGAAGAATTGTTACGGGTGCCAGTTGGCTTCTTAGGCGAGTACTAGGAAAAAAAAAAAAAATGAAACTGATGTAAGGTGACATTTAAACAGGAAAAAAGGAGAGAAAAGACACGATTTCTGTAGGTTTACAAAATCAAGGCAGCATTGTAGAAATTAGAAACAAGCAGAGAATAGTAACTGATGATGCTTTACATTTTTTTAACGAAAGAGGAACCTAATTTAGTGTCGCATTGTAGTGCAAAAATAGCTCAGCATAATTCATAAGGTGCTGTATTTGAGGAGCACTGAAGTTCCTCATTATGATAATGACTGTTGATAACTTTTATTGAACATACGCATTCCCATGATTAAATCTCTTAATAGGCAGCTCTCTTCAGAGCTAGCTGCCATAATTTCAAAGCTATGCTGTGCACAACTCTGTACAGACACAGGATGATGATATCTCACACTCCCTGCCAAAAATTCAATTGGAGAATAAATGTATGGGAAAATAATCTAATTTACAGCAAGCATTTCCAACTGCGAAATTACCATCTATAAAAAGTTTTGAGAAAAAAAGAACAAGAGATTTGTCGTGGTACATTCTATTGAGATAATCGAAGTGAAATAGCAGATCAAACCTACTTTTTGAAAATACCCAGCTGCCCAAAATCCTTTTCTTTTGCGCACGTAGCTGCCGTGATGGTCACCTTGACTAGAAAGCGTAGCGTATTACGCCCTTTACCTCTGTCACCTCCACTCATTTGTTACATGGAATTTGCAAATTTTAAGTAGTTTAAAGCTACACATGACAGGGAATATGCCAAACCTGCGAAGGATTTGCTTAAAAATATATCAAGTCGACATCTAGATTCTTTCCTTAAAATAAACCTTGGTATAGAACTGTGAAAGGACTCAAATTTCTCCCTATGCACAAACCAACAAGTGAGTTTGTCACAGTGTCATAGTTGTTGGCAGAAAACACGAGACTTTTGGGTCAGAGACACTGGATTTTATCACTCACAGCACAGAAGTCGTGTGAGCTTTGTGTTTGTGAAGGTCTCTTGGCACTTGTCCTCCAGGAGAAAATGAAGGGGAGGAAATGAAGGTAAAGGTTTGTATCTAGCAAGATTTCATCAGCACTCAGGAATCCTCAGCCTAGGAAACCCCAGGATTTCTTAATGGACCACAGTCAAATTTGCCTAATCTGTGCCTGGAGGGAAATGTTATCTTCTTTTATTATATAAGATGATAGGAACTAGCTGCTTTAGCTCTGAGAAGCATACCCTCTGTATCTCTCTCTCTCTCTCTCTCTCTATATATATATATATATATATATATATAATATTTACAAGAAGAAAATTTATGACCAAAAATACCTATTTCTCTCCTTGTGTAGCAATATAGTAAAATCTACCAGCTCTGAACTGTCATAGACACAATTTCAGTTCTACATCATATTTTCTTAAATTTACTTATGATTTTATCAATATGTCCAGCCTCTCAGGTCAGCTGAAAGTTCCTGGGGGAATCATTTGCATACCAATTGCTATCTTAATGACTAATTGAGTGTCCTAATGTGTTTTATACTCAATACCTATTTAGGCACCATAGTGAATAATAACAATTTGGTTGATACTGTAAATGCACTAAAAGTGAAAGAAACAATATTTCATATATTTTATCCTCATGATGCCTATATGTGCAATTTTATAAACATGTGAAATTTTAAATGGTCAGAAAAGTAAAGCACTGAGTCTTTCTTTAATTTGTATTTTGCTTTTATGTTTGCTGCAGAAATTATCTTCCCTTAGAAATTGTTCTGATTAAACATCTGAATGCTAAAGAATTTTTAAAATTCCCGAGGAGAAAGAAAAAATAGAAATGGAA
The DNA here is from genome assembly GCA_002564285.1 of Tympanoctomys barrerae. NCBI lineage: Eukaryota > Metazoa > Chordata > Mammalia > Rodentia > Octodontidae > Tympanoctomys > Tympanoctomys barrerae. The sequence goes on along the minus strand of NDGN011557293.1, from coordinate 29,150 downwards.
AACAGAAAGGAAAACATTTAAAATGATTTCCAACAAAAAAGGAATCCCCCTCCATAAAAATAAATAAGTAAAAACGTCATGCTCAATTTTAGGTATAAATTTGGTTTGTATGTGGGAATAGATTCAGTACTCCAAACATTTTACTGATGAACTGCCTAAGGTATATGGTGTTGAGAAGTACCGACAACTTGAATTTTTCATTAAATTTAATCTACTAGCACTAGGGATTCCTATTATGTACTTTCTAAACATTCATTTAAATAAATAGTTTTTTTAATTAAGGATAAGGAATAATTACATATAGAAAATAAATGACATGATTTCTCCTCAAAATAGTAAACAAATTTATCAAATATGTGGTATTTGTGAAGTAAAACATAATAAGGAATGATTTGTTATAGCTACGAATGTATCTTCATGTTTAAGACGTGAAAAATGCAACTTAACTTGCAGGAGACCTGGATTTTATTTTGTATACTAAAACAAATTAACAAGTCTACCAGAATTTATGCTAGAAAAAGGCCGGTTATTTCAGAGAAAAGAAGCCACTTGAGATGCAAATACCTGATAAGGAAGGTATGCAGCAAAGGGAATTCAAGAGGGGTAGAGAAGGAAATGAGCAGTTTCCAGTTGTTAAGGTAATTAACCTTTTCTCAGGATCATTAAGAAATGTTTTTCCTGCACACACCAATTCTCTTTCAGGTTGTAGAGGTCATTGTTTAGCAGAACAGGAGGGGAGAAAATGAAAGCTAGTCTCTATCCACTCACTTCCAAAACTATTATATTCCAAAACTATTATATTCCAAAAATATAATATTAAAAATATTAACAGTCACTGTTAATTTCTTTCTTCCTGGCATGCGTCTCCCTACCCTAGAATTCTACCTCAGGCAGGTGAGATGCAACCCTAAAACAATATCAAGGTGAAATGGCTCAGCAGCTTTTTTTGAATAAGTCTTAGAGTGTTTAATCTATTTCATTTAAGTGGTGTTCTTCTTGCCATCCGAATTTTTATTGGGGCCCAGTCATTCTTCAGAGGAATTTCTTTTCAGTTCTTTGCTCTGTAGGGCTAATTTCCAAAGAATAGCTATGTTAAGAACAAAAGCTCTATTCCCAAAGCACTGTGATGAAACAGAAATCCAAAAAGACTAAGAAGATAGAAGAATGAGTACACTCGCAGTTCTAGTCCATGTATAGTCCTGCTGACCTCCTTAATTTCGTGCCCGCTCTAGCTTTTGTGTAAAAGTTCCATTTTCATGGGCTGTTTATATCTGAACACTGCCTCTGACTTCTGCGCAACTATTTGAAGAGAACCGCATTACACAGATCTAGAAATGATCATGGGTAATATGTGAGTGCCCAGGAGGCGGACCTCACCCTTCTCCTTGCTATGCTTTCACCCGTTATGAGCAAACAGAGGGCATGGGTGATGCAATCGGTTGGTCAGCAGTTCAGAGACTCTCAAAATCAAAGCAACAAGTAATGAAGCTTGTGAATCAGATTAGAACTTTAGGTTTGACTTATGAATGAAAGAAAAGTGGTATAGACAGAGGAAAGCCTGGAGACTGAAGTTAGGTAACTCTGAATTTGGGTCATCCTGGACCAACTCATTCGATTTCCTTATTTAATGCAAGTTTCATTTGAAAGACTATATGCAGAATTATCCAAGAAACTCTAAACAACAAACACTTTCTGACCTTAGCAAAATTTGTTGCACTGTTGTTTTCTAATGAATAGACCAGGGCATGGGGTCTGAATGAGTGATATTTCTTTATAAGATTTATTTGCACTCTGCTACCTGCTTTTTAAATTTTTTGTATTTGTTATATGGATCTAATCATAAGTAAATATAATTATTTCTATTTCAAAATATTGTGAGAGAAATTCAGTGTTTACAGTGATTGTTTGTTCCTGGTCTGCTGTTCGAGTCTTCAACCAGTCCCTTGAACTTCAAATAGCATGTATCTGAGCAGAGCACGCCCTCTGGTGGTTGCAATATGACAATGCGAATCTGCTCCTTTCCCAAGGACAAATGGTGGTCAAGTACTATAAAACATCGGAGTCATGAATTCACAGTCTGTCTTTGGGACTATGGTAGGGATCTAACCTAGCAGGAATGATAGCCTTACGCTTAAAGAGGTCTTCATGGGTGGGTATGATCGAAGAAGGGGCTAAATGAATTTATTTCAAGCCACATGGTTGAAATTATCATCTTTGTTTTGGGAGAGTTTTCTACCTTTCCCCTAACGCAATCAGCAAACCCTCCTCATGCAACAGGTGAATGTATGGGTACAGGACAGGAGTCCAAGTCACAGGGGCCAGCAGGAATCTGAACAACCAAGCACTGCTGTTTCCTTGAGTTTATTAGCCTCAGAATGCACGCCAGCTGTCCCAGTACACTTCAACACAGCTGCCTGCTCTTCATACTGGAGTGTAACAGTACACAGCTGTTCTCCTTTTTTGCTGGAGGGACTTTTCCCTTCCGAATGTTTTCATACCACTGTCATCCATAAGGATGTGTGGTTTTTACCTGTCAATTTGCCTTTTATTGTAAGAGTCTTGGCCATGTAGGTAAGATAGTAAAAGATTTTTTTCAATTTATTTAAGAAATGTTTAAATTTTTATTGATTTTTTGTTATTTGATAAATAATAATTGCATAAGCTTTAGACCACAATGTGTATTTCAATATAACTTTATCATGTGGCCAGGTGAAATCAGACAAAGAAGCACATGCATCAACTCAAATATCTGTCTTACTTTATGGTACATGCCATTCAATTCCCCTTCATATTCCTTTACTCAACAATTTTACTACTTCCTGATTTTCCTCCATGTCAAATGTCAGCTTTTTAGACTACACTGCTTTACTGATTTGTGTTTGGTTTCAGCATTATCTTTGGCTAATTCTGTCCCCTATCAACTTCAAATTCTACATTTGGGCTACACCTTGCTTTCCTTGCTGTATGTTAAATCTACTGAAACATGCACACTATACTAAGTAAAATGTATTTGATCATTAAAATTCAATAAAACCATTTTGGGCAGAGTAATACGTAATCTTTATGTTGTGTTTACAATTAATGATGTTGGACTGGCCAAATAGTTCAGTGGATTAAAGCACCTGCAAACAAGCGAAAGGCTGGGGGTTCAATTCCCGGGTCTGCCGTGCTAGCCTGGCCCTGGGGCATGCTGAGACTGCAATGGCACATGCTTGTAATCCCAGCTCTTGGGAGGCTGTAAACATGTGGATCACTACGAGTCTGATCTAGTAGTGAGACCCTGAGCACCCTGTAGGCCCTTCCCTAAAATACTAAATAAATAAATAAATAAATAAATAAATAAATAATAATTTATGACAGCTTATAAAAGACAGCCACAATTCAGTCTCAGATCGATCTGATGCTCACACTCACCTGATTTCTCACACAACCCTCTCTGATCACCAAATAATGGAGAATCTACCACTTGCAGCAGAAGAAACTGTGTTACACCTGTGTTCAGTAAGGCTTGCGACAGGCCCAAGTTTAGGGCCGCACAAGCTTGGACATTTTAACTTCATCTGCTCATAACTTAGCTCTCAGCAACAGGATATGGACAACCTCACACATCTTGATATTGGCCATAATTTGCAGCCTTACGGACCCCAAATGAAGGTGTTGAAAAGCCTTGGTGTCCAGCATGGCATGATTGGCACCTTAATGGGCAAAGATTACTAAGAGGTGTGTGTGTCAGAGCAGCAGGGGTGCCCCAAGCTCACTATGGGACTCCAACCCCTCACCTGATCTCTCTTTTGCTGCCTGGCTGTGAGCAGAGTAGCTTGGTTGTGTCTTGGTTGTGTCACATTACGGCACTGCTGCCGTGATGTGCTGTGTCGTCTCAGAAACAGGCAATGAGCCGATCCTGTGTGGACTAAAGCTTGCCACCCCAAGAGCCCATAGGAACCCTTTCTCTTTGTCAACTGCTGTCTCTGGCGCAGCGCTACGGTAGCAGCAGGATGAATAGCATGCTCTCTCTAGCATACTTGTTTGCACTACAGTAACCCAGAGTGCCTGTAACAAATAATGAAAAAATAAATGCTGGCTTACAGACATAACATGAAGAGTGGGTCAAAGAAACAGGAAATACACATCAACAAACAAGTGAGATAACTTTTTGATGCTTATTTTTATTTTTGGTGGTACCCGGGATCAAACTCAGGACCTTCTGCTTGTTAGGCGAATGAATGAGATAAGAGAATTCTCTATTCTTTTGAAAACAAATATTTAAATTCTGAAATGTTCTTTTTTAAGACATGTTTTTTTTTAATCCTGCACATCATATTCCCACTATTTCTGTCTTTGAAAATAGACAGACTTATGCAGTGTAATTTTCAAGACGGACACATCATGACTCTCAGTGGACATCAGCTAGCCAGGTGTGGGGCTCACGCTTGTCATCCTAGCTGGTTAGCAGGCTAAGTTTGCAGAAACACAAGTCCAGGCCCAGACCAGGTAGTTGAGCACGTTATAGGGCAGTGAGATCCTGCCCTAAAATAGACATAGGATATGGCTGGAGACGTCACTCAGTGCAAAGGCCCTGGCATTAGTCCCCTGTATTGAAAGACAATTTTAAAAGATTTAGTTTCGCTTGTTAATTAGTGAGAAGATAAGAAAAGCATTAAAACTTATTTAAAAGAAAATATCTTTTAGAGAGCTTCTCCTCTAGTGTTCAAAATGTATTGACATTTCTACTTAAAATAGCATTTACATTGTTACATTTGTTACAGCCTAGCTTTCACTCCTGTATAGTGGTAAAGTAGCCTCCTCATTACAAGATGATCCGAGGTACAGGATCCTCTAGAATCAGATTACCAAGAGATCTTGGTAAACAATGCCAGGATGCCAAGGAATGACCTTCCAGGCATCCAATTAATGTGTCAATTAAAAAACAATTATGACCACTTGAACATTAATATTGTTCCTATACATCGTTCTCTTAAGATTCATCTATGATGAGGACTTCATTAATCTTTGACTCCTCATCCACAGTACATGCCCAGGACTCTAAAATTATGGGCCCCATTGATATACTAATAGCCATTCAGCAGAAAGAACTCCTCGCAGCTGGGCATCACACGTCCTGCCTGTGATCCCAGCAATCCGGACAGTTGAGGCAGGAAGACCTCAAACTTAAACCAGCCCAGGAAAAGTGACGACTTAGAAAAACTTTCTCTCAACATTGTTAAAGATGTGGCTGAGTATATAGCTCATTGCAAAGGTGCATTTTTAATCACTAGCATTCTGAAACAAATGAGAAAAAGTTTTCTCTTGTGTCCTCTTTGACTTCACCTATCTCAGATTGAGGTCTGGTGAAACAATAGTAGTCAGATTAAATATTTAATTCAACAAATATTTAGAAAGCACTTACTTATTGAAAAATGGAGAGAAACATACCTTCTGTGACTTGGTCTGTATCTCTTCTCTTTCCTTTCTTAATTGTATGTTGGTCTCTCCTTTCCTATTCTCTCCTAACATCGTTACCATGGAAGCACTTTTGGAGTTATAATTCTGTTTTTTATAGGGACTTTCTAGTTTTTAAGTACCAAGGGATAGCATAAGAATAATAACTACCTCCTGCTGGTTTATACTGCCGTGCTGGTAACAGGCCTCTTAACGAGCTTTTGAAGTATTCTGAAGGGCTTCAAGAAACAGTGCAAAGCCGAGAGAAGACCGAGGATGGTGTCATGGGTCATAGACATTGAGAGGAACTCATCTGCTCCTCCACGCTTTGGTCTCGGGACCCTTTTCTGTGTCCACCAGGGCTGCTCCTTCCCCTAATGAGGCAACAGCTGTTTTTTCCCTTCCACCTGGATTTGGAGTCAGGAAAGCACCTTTGCCTGGCTTTCCTTTCTCTTGTGTCTCCCAAGGGACTGGAGGAGGGAAAACACATAATACTACGGTAGACCCAGAACACATTCAGGTGGCTTGAATAAATGAGTCCTCACACTGAGTACACTGCACAAAATAAAATGCAGCCCAGAGAAGGCTAAATAATTTATCCATAATCACAAGAATGGCGGAGGTCTGATTCAATTTCAGGACTCAAGGTTTGTGTAGACGGTACAATGTTAGCAGCTTCGTTGCAACGTGCATTAGGGACTTTAAGAAAAAAAAGCAACTTTTATTTGCATCAAAGTCAACCACTTTCTATGTACTTAAGCAAGTTACCTAACTTTCCCTTACCTCACACATTTCCTCTAGAGATGGTAGTGTGTGTGTGTGTGAGTGTGTGTGTGTGTGTGTGTGTGTGTAGCAAGGCAGGTTTCAGAATTCAATTAGATATAACCGGCAAGCCGTGTACTTACTAGTATTTTAACTTTCAATATTATTACTTGCCGTTAATGTTGCCTTTCGAAACTCATTGATAATTAATGGGCGGGACTAAACCCAATACCAAAGGTAATGCACCACAACAGCTTGCACAAGTCAAAACACAAAGTACACAACGTCCCAGTATTGTAATGAATATGTGAGGTTTCTGCTTGCGCTTTTAACAGAAGGCAAAACTCACTCATCGGTCTGATCAGTGCCCCACTTCAGTTCTTTCTCATTTTCTGCTAGTTTGAAAGTGACTCTTAATTCTACCTCATGAAATGTCCCATCTTAGGCCAGGACCACTTATATGATCATTTAATTGGGAAATTCTCATTTGCAAGGAAGTGACCTCCATTTCAGGGTTCACGGTGCTAAAGGACAAAGAAAAGAGGAAGGAAAGAAGAAAGGAAGGAAGGAAAGAAGGAAGGAAGGAAGAAGGGAAGAGGGAGAATCGCCTGTGATTATATTTCTCACTTTCAAGTTAAAAACACAGCATATTTTTAACTTCTCTCCTTTGTGTACACACAGGAAAATCCTCACATTCGTTCTCTCTGTGTTCCATGTTGAGCTGAGAGAGGGGAAATTCTGCTCTTTTGGGTGGGCTCAAGTTTTAGTGGGCAGAGCAACAAGGCTGAATTTCTCTAAGACCCATTTGATGATCCACATCCTCTTCCGCCAGCTAGTGCCACAATTTAAACTGCAAGGCTCTGGCCTTAGTAGTTCTCCAACTTTCCTTTGGTCAAGCACACCAACGTTATTTTTTCCTAGCACTGATACCTTGTGTCATTTCAGTGGTCATCATTTTTGCCTGATGGGAACTGACCCTTTGCTTCTGTCACAGGCAATGGGCAAACATCTATCCAGACTGTTCTAATTGTCACAGATTCATGCGAAGAGAGTAAATTGATTCAAATACGTCCAGGGACCGAAACTTTGCGCATATGATAATGTATAAATCCCCTTGTTGTGGGAAAAATATAATCTCTCATAAAAAGTTTAACTAATTTTCATACTTTATCATTTGAGTCAGACAAGTCCTGACAGTTCTACTGCATGGCCATTCAATGGGCTCCTCATCTTGGGAGAGGCTGGGTACCTGGGTACCGGGTCTTCAGGGCTTTGTGGGAGAATTCCTCACTAGAATTTTTCCTTTTTTTTTTTTTTTTTTTGCAGTACAATGATCATTTTGCCATCCACCTTTATTGTAGCATATCCCAAAGAAAAGTGAATCTAATCTTTCTACTGAATTCCTGCATTTTCCCCTGCAGCAAGACTATAATAAAATTTTGACACATGCACAACACTAAATTATCTGGGAAAATTTCACAGCATTATTTCTTAAAATTACTTTTTTGTTTCGTATTCTGTCCCTTCCTCCACTCCCTAGTTTATAAGATACTTTAGGCACAGGATGTGCAAATTATTTACTTTATGCCTTATTTTTATCCTGGTGCCTACCACAAACCCTAGCAAGTAACAGCTAAATATCTTTGTGGGCTAAATGAAGGTCAAAGAAAAAGTCTATGAAATGCACAGAGAAGCAGGACATAAAACAATATTAAAGAGTCCTGGTACAACGTTGTATATGGTTTGATGTCTAAATTTCTGTATAAAAATGTGTAATCATTTTTTAATATTTTTTAATTTCAATTCACTTTTTTAAACATTTATCTATTTATATCGTGTGTGTGTGTGTGTGTGTGTGTGTGTGTGTGTGTGTGTG
>NDGN011557293.1:7974-21023 GCA_002564285.1 Tympanoctomys barrerae | reverse complement strand
TGTGTGTGTGTGTGTGTGTGTGTGTGTGGCCAGCTCAGCCCACCAGGGGGCGGGGCTGGCTAGTATGTGGTGCTGGGGGGCCCAACTGCAGTCTCTGTGCTTTGCCAAGCTTGTTCCAAGTATGTGCTTTAGACCACTGAGCCATCTCGCCAGCCCCCATTTTTTAATATTCTATAGGGATTTAAATTTTAGAATACTGATGGTTGTTGGAAAATAGCAGTTCCATGGTATGTCTAAGATGTTTATTATTTAGACAGATAGTGATATTCATCTTAACTTCCTCTGTCACAGGGTATTAATATCGTTAAGCTTCTCTTCTGGATGTTTAACAACTAAATTTTGCTGGCCAAAAATTAGAGAAATAGATGGACTAAAAGGATACCAAATATTTTAGCCCTAGCCCTTCAAGGTCAGTGAGGACTTAGGACATAAGAGAACCTCTGCTGTGACATCCTGTGACTAAGTGGTGTCCCAACTTTTTTGATCAAGGAAATTACAGGACCACAGAGGAAAGTGATCAGCGATGTTTAGTGTGCCTGGGGAGAGGCACCTAGAAAGAAAAAATTATCTCAGTCTTTCACGGAGAGCAAATTGGTCAAGCAAGGACCATGATTCATCCAGATAGCTGACACTAACAAAAGATCTACAGGGTGCTGCACAGGGTTCCAGGGTAAATCCTGAGGGGATTTGACTAACCTTGTCAGAGAGCATAAGTTACAGTTTTAGTTATATATGTATTGCTTTAACTTGGTCTTAACCATCCAGCAGAAAAAATGTAACCATAAGGTATAAAAAAATAAAAATATGTTAATATGTTGAGCTATAAAATGCTCAAGTCAACAACTTCTGACAATTGCCATATGTGCTAATAACCCACTACTATTATAAGCTATTGGTCTATATTAGGTTATTTTGCTGAACTCAAGTACCTACAATCTTTGGACTGGCATCAGTATGAAAAGTTCCTTAAAAGACCTCCAAATACAGCTTCTCTAACTGCAATGGAACACACTGACAAAACAAAACAAAAAAGGTGGATCTGTTGGGAGCCATTGAAGCTAGGAAATTGATCAAACGTGTGTAGGCAGGACTAGGCCTCAGTACCTAAAGCAAACAAGCTACCTCAGTCCTGACATAAATATTCTGTCTGGTTAAAGTCAGCTATTAGTCACTAGGAAAACTTGTGTCACATGTTACTAACTTTGCAAAAGTATAAATAAAATACCTACATTTTGTTGTGAAAAAAATAATATTAAAGAAACTGAGGCAGGCAATAAAGTTGATATTTCAATATACTTCTGAGTGGCCGAGAGCCATTCTTACACAATAGGCAAGATAGGAATTTCAAGGAGCAAGTCATCCAAATTCTAAAAATGCATACCCAAGAACTACATAGAAACCTTTTTATTGGATCACAAACTTAGGAACGTTTTGAAGATAACTAGTACACATTGCATGTAATATAAATAATGCTTCTAGCTTAGGTCTGAATAGGGAGAATATATTATATTCCAAGAATTGTTCAGCAGCACAGAAAGGAAAAGTATTGTACAGTCTACGTGCTATAAAGATAACCCCAACCTGAGCATTTGATTTTAATGTAAACTTAACTATCTGTGTCATCATAAGAACCAGACTTTTCACACCATCCAGGGGTTTAAGGAATTCAGAGATGTGTACCATAAGGTTTTCTGGGTTAGAAATATTTATAAGGTATGTGACAGTACCATTTTGTGCTAGGGTTGATTTCTAGTAGCAAATCTTATATCGGGTGGTCAGGTGCAGAGAAAGTGAGAGATATCCTGCGAGGAGAATATTGGAGACTATCATCACGCAGTCCGTTCTGCCCAAGCCAGCCAATACCACAGACCAGCAAAAAGAAGGAACAGTTGCTCCTTTTTTTTTTCCTTTTTTAATAAAGTTCACTGCAGTAGGAATATGGTTTTTATGAAGCATATAGGGAGCAGAGGATCCATGCAACATTCAACTTTCACTTATGCTTGCAGATAAACAGCAAACATTTATATGATTTGTTTTTCTAGTTTATCACCAGACAGAAAAAGTAAAGGACCCATTGGAACAACTGCAGGTGATTACATACCTAGGACTTCCTTTATGCCCGGCACTGTTCTAACTACTTATAATTGATTCATCGATTTACTTAATTCTTGAACCAGTCTATGATGTAGGTTCTGTCATTGCCACTATTTTGCAGAAGAGGTAGCTGTGGGAAGACGAGGTTCAGTACTGTGCCTAAGTCACACAGTGGGCAGGCCAAGTGTCAAGCTCTAAAACTATAGAGTAGGTGCTTTTAACATGTCCTTGTCCCCTGTTTCACTTAATGATCTTCTTCCACGGAATCCTGTTTTATTCCTTCTTATAACTTTATAATGTTCTTTTGAGTTTTATAAAAAGAGATTTTCTCAGAAAACATAGTAAACTATTTAAAACCCGGGCATCTACTCTGTGACTTAGGTTAAGCAGAGTAACCCTATTTTTCATCCTCTGTTTAATAATACCAATAGTTCCTTATCAGTTGGGTTTTTATAACAGATGTATAATAAAATGTTTAAGGTTATTCTTCACATACGGTACACCCACTTTCAAAGATTTCTATTTCAATATAGATATAATTATAGAAGCAACTATGATATAGATACAGATACCTGTCATTACTGATATGACTATAATTATTTTAGAAATTAAGGAAATCTGAGTCAAACTCAAGTTTGAATCACACAATTTTTTGGGAAAAACTTGCACGATCCTAGCTTGCTGGAGATTTTTTTAACCTTATTGTATCAGACAGCCCCCCCCAAAAGAAGTATTTGGATTAAAGAATCATTAGTAAAAAATAACATAAATACATGATTCTTTATTTTTCATAGCCTGACTATTAAAACCTCAGAGTTCTTTCTTAATCCATAGACTCAAGCATATTAGAAGTGCCTCAGCACAGAGTCAAACATCCTCTCCTGTATCTCATTAAGCATCAGCACACCCAGAACCGTGTGATGCCGGTGGTGACTGGGTTCAGGGAGGTCATCTCAGCTACTGCAAGCTCTCCCAGGGCCCTGGGGTCCCAGGTGCTGCTACACAGCCCTGAGTTTCCTAGGGTTCTCTCTAGTACTTTCTTTCTGCTATGCCTGGGGTCAAAGGGCAGGAGCCCCAGGGGAGATTGTCTGGTCCATGCCCTGCTGGCTGTAGCTGCCTCTGCTTCTGTGAGACTGTCTCTGGCCTGGGAAATCCTGGGTGTGGCCTGTCCACTTCTTCTCACTCTATCCCTGGAAGTTTCCACTTTTGGCCATATGGCAATCTTCCAAGTTTTAGATTGGCTTGTGGCCCCCACAGAACCCGTTCATGCAAAGACTGGCTCCTCCTATTGTCTCTAACTCTAAGCCAGGCAATGGGCCTGGAGTAAGCCTGTGCTGTCCACACCCCTGGCAGTTTTTCAGAGAATGGCGTGGTCTCCACACCTGTGCTGAGAGCACAGCCCTGGGCAGGGAAACACTTTCCTGTTGGCTCATTTCCTGGGCCCTGTTCTGGCGGGAGGATTTCAGGGCTGGCTGGCACTGAGGACAGTGGTGTCTGGGGTCAGTGCCCAGTTTTGGCCCTTGTCCTTCAGTTTTTCCCTGAAAATGTTACATATTCCACACAGTGGCCCAAGGTCTAGACCTGGGCTGAGAGCCACACCTGACTGTGGGAGGAGCGTTGATTTATAGTCCAGCTGCCCCATCTGCAGGACTTATCAGTGTACTACTTCTCTTCGGCATGAATCTTGGATCTGTCCCTGAAGGCTGCTTCCTCCGTCCCACTGTGATCCAGACTCTTTGTGGATCTTCTTTTTTTTCTTTCTAAACCAGAGTCATCTATCTCATCTTTCAGCCCCAAGTTCACACTGATATCTTCTGTTCAATCACATAGTATTTTTTTTCTGTAATAAATTGATAGCTGTCGTAGAACATCAAGTCCTCCAGAGACACTCATCTGCATTGTCCCTTGTGAATGTGTTTTGCATTTTCTTATTCTTCACAGTAATTTTGTGAGTCTAAGACAATCTGAGAGAGCATTCATTATTTATGTTTCTTAAACTGCTATTTTTCAGTAAGTTAAATTATTTAGAGTAGAGCTCCCTAACTGTGATCTTCAGTGGACTCCTCCTCTGAGGGGAGCTTCCCTCTTCCTTCTGTGCCACCGTTTACCCAAAGGGAATCATGTGTCCCCTCACACTGTCTCAAGTGCCACTCGCTGACTCTCAAGGCTTATACAATCTTGTTGTGGGGAAAATTGGCTAGTATGTCAGAAACACATACGTACCAGATTTTTTAAACGTATTTTTAGTTCAAGGACTACAGGGTCTCACTACACAGATAGGACTCATAGGAATCCTCCTGTTTTCAGCCTCCCAAATACTGGGATTACAGGGGCATGCCACCACACCCAGTTTCGATTGCTATCTCGGGGCACCTTGTGGGGGGGGCGGCACACCACCCCAAGGGTTGAACCCCAGTCCCTGCACTGGCCTAAGCAGGTGCTTTAGTCAGCTGAGCTATTTGGCCAGCCCTTTGTACCAGATCTTAAATATGTTACACTCTATTAAAAATTAATTTTAAAGATTTTTTAAGAAAATGAGAGCTACAGCAGAACTGATTTCTTGCTGTCCAGAGAGAGTCTAATTCAGCTATCACAGCAAGATTGGATGAATGTTTTCTAAAAACATGAACTCCCACACAGTGTAAAACCATTTGAAAGTGCAGGTAGGGTCTGGTAGCTGACTTTAAAAACTTTTGCACTTCAAGGAATGGTGAGGAAGAGTCCTTCATCCGGAATACTGAAGTTTCCTACACCACTTCTAGTGTCATCCACATGATTTGACATCAAATGAAACTTCTTTTAAACCTGAGTTAAACTGTAAATAATCTCTTGCTTGGTCTTTTGCAGAACGGGTTAGAAAGACTTGCTGGTTTATGAGATATCTTATAATCGCTGTATTTTTCTTTTGTTACACACTATTGTGCTCAAAAGGTTAAGGAAGTCAGTAAAGAAAAAAAACTTGATTTGAATTACATTATTGGATTTGATCAGGGGCCTTTGTTTATCTGCTGAGAAACTGACATATACTGAAAAGGTACAATTTCCATATGTAGAACGAACGATAAAGTGTACATTTTTCCTATGGCTGTCAGTGTAAGTCTCCTAGTTGAAAATGAAACAAGATAATAGGTTTCAGGCAATGACTTCAGAATTTCCAAAAACACTGAGCACTGAAATTGTTATTTGTTAATTGGTTCTTTATTACTTTAAGATTTTTTTTTCTTTCACCAAGGATCGAAGCCAAGACTTTGTGCTTACCATAACAATTTTCATATAACAATAATTTTTACTTTTATTTATTTGGCACAGGGTCTCACTATGCATTTTAAACTAGTAGTGATCCTCCTGTCTCAGCCTTCCCAGCGCTGGGATGACAAACGTGCACCACCAGGCCTGTTTTCAGTGGCCAGCTCAGCGCAGAACCAAGCACAGCATGCGGAACTAGAAAATGAACCCGGGACCTCAGGCTTGCCAGGCAGTCACTTAGAGTGCCGAGCTATCTCTCCAGACCCAATAGTTTTTGTTTTTAAGCTTATAGATACTTATTGGAGGAGAATGTTTCTGAAATGACTATTGATCTGTTACATTGAAAACATATTTCTTATCTCTCAGTGTAATGCAATATACAGTGGGTGATAATTTTAATTTTCTGAAAATTAGATGTTGATTTGGAATGGAATTTTTGATGTATAATAGGCATGCTGTTAACCATGTTAAAAATTTAGAAATTTGAAATCCAATAATTTAAATTTAAGTCCTACTTTTACCATTCTTAAGCTAATGCATCTTTAAAAAAATAAATCTCAGAGCTGTTTTTTAGATGTTGCAAAGGGAAAATGAAACACTGCCTGAGAAAGTATTTGAGAAACAATGCTATGAGACAAATATTTACACTCCTTCAATGTCTAGCTCTTCTAGTACCCACATAATTTTATAAAAAGAAGTTTTCCATTTGACTTTTATCAATTGGGTGTTTTCTATCAATTAAGCACTTCTGTCTTCTATATTTTGAAAGATTTCTATGAGATCACTTTAAGGAGCAGAGTGTAAGAGCTTGATGATTTTCCTGTTCAAACCGTTGGTCGGTTCACAGTTCTACTAATCACCCAATCACAGGGCCAGAGAAGTATTTTTCCCCTCATTTATGTATTTGACTTCATTCCAACCTGACCCAATTCACTTGACACTATCTGAACTGCAGGTGGCTAGCTAGTTGTGTAATTACCATTCTGTGGTTTCAGTTTAATACTATGGACTCAATTTAGTTGCACAAAGAGAATGCAAGATCGCCACACAGATTAGTTTTTTAAAGACTTTAGATCCTTTTGTATTTTAATAAATTTCCCAAATGCTATTATTGCTTCTCTTAAAGGCTTGATTCCTGAAAGCTTTTGTTCTTTACGGGCTTAATATTTGCTGAAGAAAGCTGCAGAAGAATGTTCAATAATGGAAATGCTAAGCCCTTCATATTCATAATCAACACAAGCTTTGAATCTTTATCAAAACTTTATCAACTGTTCATTACATTCCATCCTGTAGGCTCATGCTGACTTTACTATTGAACTCCTCATATTTCTTTCTTTTGCTTTGACAAACATTTTTATATGTGTTTTGACTTTTCGAGGGAGTGAAGTTTTAGTTTTGTTATTTATACGGATTTTATTGATGTTCAGTGCTAATAATAATCTCCAATTTAACAACATTGCACATATAACCCGCAAAGTTTATCACATAGAGTGAAGTACATAGTTCATATTCCAGTTAAGTAATTGTCTGCCTGTAATTAAGTTGACTTTAAAAGGCATTTAGCAAAAGTGTTTCCTGGAAAACTTTGAATGATCTATCCTTATCACAATGTATATACAAAGTCACATTCTTTCAATTTGTTGTGTTTGTACATTTATTTATTCATAATGCTGTCCAACCATCTTCTCTTATGCCTAAACTGTGCTGAAAAACACCATGAATAAAGCACACAAGAAGTACACACCTACAAAAGATGTATGCCTTGTCTGTGGAAAATTTGTGATGTATTTAGTAAGGTAATTTTTAAATGACATGAAGCAGAGTAATTACCTTGAAGGATAACGTGCAGTAACTAATGTGTCAGTGACTTTCTTTGTCACAAAATTAGGGAGAAATGTGTGGTCGTGATATTGAGCTGAATTACTCAGAATGCATAAGATCATCAGACCAAGGAAGTGTTTTGAAACTCTAAAAATGAAATAAATGAAAGATGTAAAGGTTTTTTGAGGCAAACATATTGCTGCCCTTTAAATAGCATGGGCCCTGGTTTTTCCTTAGTATAAATGAACTAGAGTATTCCCCTGTTTTGTTGTGTGTAAATGTCTGAAAATATATTTGCCGATCTGATGTCTCAGAAGGACTGGAGCCCAGGGACAACCCATGGATTTATTTTCAGATAGTTTCAGCTTTATGCTGTGGAATTTTAAGAATTACTTCAGTTGACTCAGATAATTGAGAAGGTCAAAAGAGTGTTAATAGTTTTAACAGGTTAAAGTAAATTTATTAATTGTAGATTTTCTAGCAGTCCCATTCTCTCAACTCTTTTCTTCAATGAGAACTTCACTTCTAGTTTTTCAGAAGTAGGGAAATCTTGTGTGTAAGTAAAAGGCAATTTTAATGGAGTTGCACTTTGCTTATGGTTTGTCTCATTTTTTTCATGTCTTTGTCAGTGACTAGGACATTTCCATCTTCAAACTTTGTCCTCTCAAAGCTCAGTGTGAAGGGTGCTTAGCATGGTCTTGCATGGTTCGATTTCCATGGAATGCTAGCTGTGCCCTGGGGCAGGTGGTGCTGGGACAGCTGAAATACCAAGGACAGGTGCCTTAAATACTTGGGCTAAGGCCTGCTCTTGCCCATCTGCTCACACTGTCATTTCATGGTCAATTTTTCCCCTCCTTTTCTAATTTTCAATGCGCCCTTTATAATGATATCACTAGAATTAGATTTGCAGTTGTGAAGCAGTTTATATATAGAATTGCTCAAGTGTGGTTTCCTTGCAGAAAGTATTTTTCATCCTAAAAAAAAAAAAATCAATAGCCCATCTGAACTTGCAGTCCTTTATCTCCCCCAAAGAATTGGCCTGACTCACAATATTTAGGCAAGGGAATGTTCTAGACTTTACGACTATGCTTACTTTGCCATATTCCCTAATATGCACAACACATTATTTGTAAGCACTCAGAAATGATGAGTGAAGAAAGAAGCTGCCCATTCCATTGCCTTCACCTTTTCTGTTTCTCTCTGGGATGCCTTAAAATTAATAGCACTCATTGATGATAATAAAATTACAAAATTAATATGCAAATTTACCCAAAGATTATAACTCTCATGTATGAGTTACCCCATCTTGTTTGGTATTTTATGGCTTTAATGTAATACAAGAACTGTGCAAAAATAAGTCTTATTATTGCTTGTGGATAAATTGATGCCAATTCAGAGAAAGGGACTTGCCGATGTTGTTTCTGTGATAGAACGGGGTCTTTAAAATCTGTGATTGTGCCAAAACCAGCACTTTCTCCTTTGAGAAATCCTATACCTAGACTATTATAATGATAGATTAGAAAATTATTTTATGTGCAAAAATCAATGAGGAAATTGTGTGTAGTGAAGACTGTCACACCAAAATAATCTACATACTAGATGAAGAAAAATTTCAATGATTCAAGACATTTTTTCTATTGAAATGTAATATATCTCACTGATGTCCAAATTCATAGAGGTTTTGGACATTTATTTCAATTTAGCCAAAATTTAACAAGCAAACATGACATCACTCTGACATTGTAACAGATGCTAAGATTCACTGAGTCAAATAGGAAACTGCAGTAAACTACGCTGTAAGTCTTTCCCTGCAGACACAAGTGAGTAGGAAGAGGAGAGCACCTCGGGAATTTAAGACTGAAGAACATGGCCACAGGCAGCACTGCATTCTATAACCAATTACCATGAAACTCTTATTTCTCTCACTCATTCCCTACCAACTTTCATAGATAGGATCTCTACATCTTTATGGTTATACCGACAGCTATTCAAGTATGGCACACCATGTGGTACCAGGAATTGGACTCCAGTCCTTGCACTTCTTAGGCAGGCATTCAGGCTGCTGAGCTGTTTCCATGGCCCTCATCAAACTTCTTAACCTTCAGTACTATTCACTAAAGGGAAAATTAGGTGGGTCCCATAATTTTGTTACTAAATTAGAACTGTTAATAATTTTTCTAAATCTAACTTTTTTTTTTTTTTTTTTTTTTTTTTTTNTTTGCAGTACTAGGGATTGAACTCAGAACCTCACGCTTGCTAAGCAGATGCTTATTCTACTGAGCTATCTCCTCGGCCCTAAATCTACCTTTTTGACAAAAAATGTAAGCTGTTTAACATGATGCTCTTCCCTAACTTTTGTACTCTGTGTACCATGTTTTCAAAATCTTTACCTTTGTGGCTAAGATGAATCATATGTAAATATGTATTCTTCAGTGATGGGAACAAGTAAATTCTAAAGACAAAATCAACAAGATCTTCTTTTGTTTTGGCCAGCTTAGCCTTCCCTGAGGGTGGAGCTGGCATACCACGTGGTGTTGGGGACCCGACCTCAGCCCTCCCCTCCCCCGTCACCTGCCTAAGTTTGCCTAAGCAGGCACATTAGACTGTTGAGCTATCTGACTGGCCCAAGTTCTTTTGATGTTCTGCTCAAAGTTGATACAGAAATGCATTACTAACCCCACCTTTGCCACACTGGCACAAGTCATCTTATCTTCCTTGACAGTTTGCAGAAAAATTTTAACCAATTTTCTAACTGTTAATTTTATCTCTCATGATCTATGCTTCACAAAATTGCCAGCAATCCTGAGATCACTTCCCACATATCTGCACTGGATTCCTGCTTCATCTAGAATGAAAACTTATCTCTTTCCAGGATCTACACGTCACATAATATCTATTATCTTCATCTACTTTTTTTCTGGCTTCCTTTTTCACCACTATTCTTACTCTGTTCCAGGTGCAGCGAGCTCCCGTACTGTTCTGCTAGCACATGCCTACTACCAAGACCCAACTTTATTCCTTCCTTCTACTACAATGTCCTGTGTCAATTACTCTGCTTAATTTTATCAATTTATTTATATCTATTTTCAAAGAGCATCTTATTTTAGCTTTTTTGAATGTTCCACCTAAAATGCAGTCTTTTATTCTCCACTTAATTTCTGAGACTTTTTTTCATGGAAACACTTGATTCCAATTGGATTATCCATTATCATTACCTGTATATTATCAAGCTCTCCCCATTAGTATAGAAGATTATGGAGAACAGAGATATCCATGTTGTTCACTGCTCCTTTTCCACATCACATGCGCTAAGGGCCAGGCAGATAGCTCAGTGGACTAAAGCACCTGCTTAGGCAGAGCTCAGCAGCTGGGGTTCGATTCCCCATGTGCTGTGCCATTCCCATCCCTGGGTACACTGGGACATCGATTAAGACTGGGGCTTGGTGGCACATGCCTATAATCCCAGCACTTGAGAGGCTGAAAACAAGAGGATCACTAGGAATCCAATCTACATAGTGAGTTCCTGTTGGCCCTGTACTAAATACATTTTTTAAAAAAAAATTCATGCTCTAAAATAGGGTCTGGCATACACTACTGCATATTTAGCATTGAAAGAATGTCAAAAGAATGTATGTTTTGTGAGGCAGTACTCCATATTTTTCATTGAAATAAGAGCATTCATGTACAAGAGATTTTCCCAATTTAAAGTTGAGACTCTGAGGCAAAAACCTTCTTTAAATCTAAGAGCTTTCCAAGTGTGGCCTTTGGGACACACTCCAATTCCCAAGCATAGCGATGGCTGGATGTGACTTCTTCAGGATCTATAAGCAAAGGGTCAGTGTGGCAATGCTTAAGAAATGATGCCCGGTGGAGAGTCCCCTGTCCTCAGAAGGGACTAAGAAGGTTCTCATGGGATGTGAGGTCATTCTGTGGAACTGAATTGCTATCAAATAATAAGTCTCATTCCGGGATCTCTCTTGTGGCTTTCCTTCATCACCATGTGATACCTCTGCCCCTTATCTGAGCTTCAGTATGGCAGCATCTTCCTACAGACCCTAACCAAAGGCCAAAATGATGAAGCGGTCTGATCTTGGAATTTAGGTTCCCAAACTGGGAACTCAAGAAGCTTTTACTTACATATTACCCATCATCAGAGCTATTGTTACAGACAAAATACCAAAACTAACACATGCATTTCACATAGAAATCCACTAAGGAAAATGCTTTTTAGCTTGAGATATGCTGTTTGCTCAGTGAAAGGATTGGGCTTTGTAAGTAACTTAATACTGGGCCTAATAGGATAGTTTAAAGAAATCAACTTTTGTTTTATAGAGTCGTTAACTTTTGGGTAAATTTTAAAAGATGTAATTATGTGCTCGTACTCCTCTGAGTTTTCTCTATAGCTAGTTTTGTAGATTTTTATGCTATCGTATCATATGAGTAAGCACTAACACAAGTAAAAAGGTCCCTCTTTGACCTATGCATTTGTATGTTCAAGTTATTTCCCTAGTGGGTCAATTTTGATAAAATCTACATTTGAAAATTTTCTACTTAAGAATCATCCAGGAGATTAGAATTAGTAGAAAATAGTCATCCCCCAAAATTGCAGAAAATGACTTTTTAAAAAAAAAACTGCTTCTCATAAAGTTATAGGTGTATTTTGAACTTGTTTTTTATATCAGTCTTTTATTTTAAATTCTTATAGCTTTGACTCTGAGACAGGCTACAAGAAATACACTTTAGAAGTCTCTGCTCCCAAGTCTCTAAATTGCACATTCGGAAAAACTGACTATTTTGTGCAGAATATAGAGATTGAATGCAAGGCTATAATTCACTTTCAGGTTTTCTTCTGATGACATAAACCACCAGAGCTTGTTGGTTTATGAACAACAATACCACCCAGAGATTGAATTATGGCATGTGTCAGGGTGAGAGCTAAAGAATTGGCCCTGGAAAACCAAAGATAATGGCTCCATTCCATTTAAGGCTGAGCCCTAGAAAAACAAAGATTTTTAAATATTGAAGAAGAGGCTCATCTCTGCACAATTTCATCCTTTATAATGATAACTATCTAGAGTCACTGAAGAATGTTCAATAGGAATACATTTGAACATAAAATATAAAGATGGTGAGAGACAGGCCAAAAGCATGTCTGGCCCTTTATGTAACTGAGATGTTTCTGAATTTGCTGAGACAATTACCATTTACCTTACAGAATTACAGTAGCTCATTCATGCCCCTCACTCCCAAATGTGACACACTTATTAATGGTGGGGAGGATTTCTCCTCTCTGTTTCTCAATGTGTGTTGAGAGGAAAAGGAGGAAAGAAAACATAACAAGGATAACCAAAAGCCACAATAGAGTATGTACAGAGGTAGCTGTGATACATCCATTCTGAAGCTATTCTTTTTGATTTTTGCTATTCACATGATGGGAGCCAGTGCTAAATTCAAAGCAGTTGGCTAAGCTACTAAGCTACGCAGAACCAGAAACGAAGCTGTGGAGTCCGACTCTATTTGCTGAAGACTAGAAACCAAGACGAGAAGGCTACAGCCCAGGCACTGCACGTGTGCGCTACTGTGGGGATGTTTGGGACTCAGAGATAGAGTGGAGTGACCTCTACTTACATCTCTTTGTACTCAGTACTGTGATTGTAAGGCGGAAGTTCCAACTTTCTGCATTTCTCCAAAAGAAGTGGAAAAAGCAGACATACTATTTGTCAAATTCAAAATAGAATTGCCAGTGTCAGCCTTAATAAACAGCCAAACAACAAACACTAGAGGATTTTAGAAGGGCTTTTAGGTACAAGTTCTTTGTAACAATGACTTCTCTCTCTCTCTCTCTCTCTCTCTCTCTCTCTCTCACACACACACACACACACACACAC
>NDGN011557291.1:10911-22000 GCA_002564285.1 Tympanoctomys barrerae | reverse complement strand
TACACAGATCAGACTCATAGTGATCCTCCTGTTTTCAGTCTCCCAAGCGCTGGGATTACAGGCAGGCGTCACCATGCCCAGTCTCAGTTGCCATCTCAGCACATCCCGGGGGTGGGGCTAGCATAGCACTCTGGGGATCGAACCCTGGTCCCTGCATCTTCCTAAGCAGACACTTTAATCCTCTGAACTATCTGGCTGGCCCCCCCTGCTGATTTTTAAAAAACTTTTAATTTGGAATAATTTTACCCTTAAAGAAAAGTAGCAAACCCTGTGCTGAGCGCTGGCACCCGCTGCAGCTTCGTCCAGCTGCCCTGACATTGGTATCGGATGTAACCGCAGTTGAAGCCGGGAAATTAATATGGATGCTGTGACTACGAACCCAGCCCCAGCCTTTATCCAGGTGTTGCGGTCCCCCACAACATCTCTGTCCAGGTTGGCCAAGAGCCCTCCTTTCGGCTGCTCGACACACCGCCCAGTCTGGTCCCAGCTGACCATCCTCAGCCTTCTCTTTCCCTACCTTGACCCAAGGTAACGTTGAAGAGTGCCGGGCAGTTATTCTGTGGCCTCCTTTGGATTTGTCTCTGCCTTCTGATTCGACTGAGGGTACGAGGCTTGGGCCAGGATGTCACCCAAGTGATGCTGTGTTCTTCTCTGCATCGTATCAGAAAGCTTGGGCTGATGCTATGACTTCCTCTGAAGGTTTTAGCCTTGATCGCCTAGTTAGTGGGGTGTGCAGTTGATGCTATATATGTCCGTTTGCTTCGCCATATAATTGCCCTTTCAGAGGATAATATCTTAATGGCTACATGGCTGTCCATTCTAGATCTCTAATCTAGACACGCCTTCTTTTCTGTACATTTAATTTGTGACTTTCTGTGTTATAAAGAACAACACAGGGGCTGGTGAGATGGCTCAGTGGTCTAAAGCACCTACTTAGAACAAGCTTGGCAATCACAGGGACCGCGGTTCAATCCCCCAGTACCACATGCCAGCCAGCCTTGCCCCCTGGTGGGCTGAGCTGGCCACACACACATAAATAAATTTTAAAAAATAAAATAAATAAAGAACAACACAGTGGCCTTTCCTACTGGCACATATTTGCAATACCCCTAATTATTTTATTAGTAGGACCACTGGAGCAAAAAATTACTCACATTTTTAAGGTTATGGATGCCAAGGGTGGGGTTATATTTGTGCGTGTGTATTCCCTTGTTTGAATCAGCTTTATCAAGGCAGCTTTTACATATAACAAAATGCACAGATTTGGAGCAGATACTCCAGTAAGTTCTGGAAGATCTGCAGACCCACGTAATGGATCCATTTCCTGTCGCTCCATGTTAGTTATTGCCTGTTCTTGGTCTCCAGGCAAACTAGAATTACACACTGTAGAGTCTTTGACAACTGTCTTCTTTGATTTGACATATCTTCTGTGAGATCCATCCACATTCCTGCAAATACTGGCCATTTGTTGATTCTTACTGCTGAGTAGTATCCTATTGCATAAATAGTGCCAGGATTTATTTATCCATTCTTCTGCTGATGGACATTTGGGCTGTTTCCAGTGCAAGAATCTTATGAATAAAGCTGCTAAGAACATTTCCGTATATGTGGACATATGTTTCTATTTCTCTGAGGTGAATGCCTAAGCGTGGAATTACAGGGTCACAAGGTAGGTTTCCATTGACCTTTATTAGACACGACAGGATGGGGTTATGTTCATCTCCATTTTATAGCACCAGCTGCAGGAAGCTTGTGGGACTTATCCAAGGGCAGGGAGCAAGGGGAGTCCAGTAGGACTTGGGGCCAAGCACAATGTTGGGTGTGTGTCCACTCATCTGCTTCAGTTCCTCAGAGCAACCTCGTGGTGGGGAGAATGGGGCTTCTGCTCTGTAGGAAAGGAAACTGAGGCCCACAGATGTGCAGCTCAAGGGCAGGCCCCAGGCTGCCTCCTGGGGGATGCTGGGGGAAAGGATGGAGGTGGGAAGGTTGTGCCCCTCTGCTCTTCACCAACCGGCTTGTGCTACCTGTACCAGGTGCCCTCCTGCCCAGGCCCCTGGGGGCAGGCCCCTGTGAAACCTGCAACAACCATCTAGCCGGGTCTTCCAGAGAGGGAGCTGCTGTCCCTCCACATTTCACTTTGAGGCCTCCAAACCTCAGCAAGAACCGGAGAGTGACCACACCCCAGCCCTGGCCCAGCAGTGTAGGGTTTCTCCCTCCCTGAAACCTGATCCTGGGTGTTTTGATCTTCTGGGCTGGTGGGTGTTGGGTGAGGGCATTGGGCAGGGGCCGGGTCTCCCTGGCCATATCGGGCCCCATTAAAGCTGGCCTGAGTGCTTTCCAAAGCTGATTAATGGCCTGCCTGTGACCTGGAATGTCATTACTGCTGGGCCGAGGGCCCCCCAGCTTGGTCCTTTGGGTCTTTACTGCTAATAATAATTGATGCTCTTTGTGTGGTTGCAGGGAAAGTTCTATCTGGTCATCGAGGAGCTGAGCCAGCTGTTCCGGTCGCTTGTCCCTATCCAGCTATGGTACAAATACATCATGGGTGACGACTCCTCCAACAGCTACTTCCTGGGAGGGGTCCTGATCATCCTTTACAGTCTCTGCAAGGTGAGGTGGCCCCGGGGCTGGAGAGCTGGCCAGAGGACACTGTGTCCCCAGACCAGGCCTGCAGTAAACCGTGACATCACCATTTTGTTCTCTTTTCTTTTCATTCTTCTTTTTCTTTTGAAGACAAGCTCACATGAAGTCCCCCTGACTGAACTTGAACATTCAACCCTCCTGCCTCGGCCTCCCAGCCTAATTTCTTTTATTCATAAACTGGGATAAAATGTCACGAAACATAACATTAACCGCTGAACTGTTTGATGTGTGCACCTCAGTGACACTTAGCAGACTCACAATGTCGCGCACCTCCCTCCCCTACCCAGTTCTGAGACACATTCGGCACCCCAGAAGGAAGGAAGTCAGTCCCTCATGTCGCCACGCTCCCCTACTCCAGCTCCCAGCAACCACTAATCTACTCTCTGTCTTCTGAATTCACCTGTGTTGGATGCTGCAGATAAAGGAAATCTTTTAATGTGTGACTTTTGGTGTCCGGGCCCCTTTTATATAGCACTCTGGAGGTTCATCCACGTTGTGGCAGATGTGGCACTTTTTGTGGCTGATCCACCTCAGTTTCTGGCTACGATGCCCCCCCATATGCTCCCCTTTTACTTAGTCATCTTCACAACAGCGTCTAACTTACGTGCCATTTACTCCCATTTTACAGGTGCAGAAACTGAGGCTTAGGGAGAGGCAGTTACTTGTCCAACGTCGGAAATAACAGCAAGCATCAAACCCATCACACTGCCCCCAAAGCCCAGAGCTCTGAACCACCTTCCTCTGAAACTTTCTCCCTCTTTCTTATTCCCAAAGTATTATCCCACTACGTTACACATCCTCAACCCCTCAAATCTGTAGGCAATGCTTTCCTTCTCATTATTAATATAAATCAGGGTTTTTTTTTTTTTCCCAAAAAAGTAAACACATTCTCCTCCTTTGTTTCCTACTCTTTTTCTGGCTTTAGGAAATTATAGAACGTGTATGTTCTTTTCTTCCTCCCAGCAGGACTAGCCAGCAGTCCATGCACTGTTCGGCAGGGGTCCTTATCCTGTTGGCAGCTCTGATTGGCTATGAGTGCCAGGGTAGAGAATGGTTATCAAACTAGGAGGAAGAGTGCTATGATCGATTAGCAATGCCTGCCCTAGGCTTGGGAAGGGGAAAGTGCAGTATGTGTGCCATTCCCTTGTTCTCCTGGTCTTGGTTGTAGGGGAGACTTTTGATACCAGGCAGCCACACAAAAGCCAAGCAAAAGTCACGCAAATTGGAAGAAGCTTCCTGAGAATATTCTGAATCTAAGATAGAGGCAAGATATGCCAGGGAGAGTGTTCAGGGGTCGTAGAAGATGCAGACACTTTTCAGCCATCATTTCTGCTCTCCTTTCAGTCATTTGATATCTGTGGCCGTGTGGGTGGAGTCAGAAAAGCCCTGAAGCTTCTCTGTACCTCTCAGGTGAGCTAATTCCAGGTGGTCTTGACCAAGGTCCCCCAAAACTGGCAGGTGGAAACGGCAACAGCCCTTTCCTCACCCTGCAGAGCTCACAGGGCCTCTGAGGCTGTGACTGTGCTCATTTTTTTCCTCAAACTCAAACAGAATTACGGTGTCCGAGCCACTGGGCAACAGTGCACCGAGGCTGGAGATATCTGTGCCATCTGCCAGGCCGAGTTCCGAGAACCTCTGATTCTCCTATGCCAGGTAAGCAAGACCGCACTCAGACAGACCCAGGTTCCAATCTAAGGCTCTTCTCTTAGTGTCTGGCCTTGGGAAGATCACTTCACCTCTCTGAGTCTCAGTGTCATCAGCAAAACGTAGACATGCCAGATTCAGTGTGGTGTAGTGTCAGAATCCCATAGGTGTGGTCCAGCTGCATTCTTCCCCGCCCCCCCTTTGGGCAGAACCGGGGATTGAACCCAGGCTCTTGCACTTGCCAGGGAAGCGCTTACTCTACTGAGCCATCTCCCCGGCCCCCCAGCTGCATTCTTGACCCTCCATCTCCCCTGACTATTTTTTAAATGAGCATGATAACAATACCTATTTCATAGCGCTGTTAGCATGCTTTAGTGAAACCATCTATGGGAAACGCTAACTTTGAATTATTCAACATAGAAGTTGCTAGTAGTATAGTTATGACTCTAGGTATAGTTATTATTGCCATTTGTTTTCATATCTGTCCAGGGTCACTACGCCTTGGTGGTGAGTGCTGGTCAGTCCCTCTTAGCTCCCTAAATGGATCCCTCCTCCCCTCTGACACCAGAAGTGGGGTGTCAACTTAGCAGATGCGCAGTGGGTCAAAGCATCCTATTAGACACTGAGCGGGGAAGCAGAGGGCACGCGGAGCCTGTCCTCTCCCCTGGAAGCTGGTGGCCTCCTTGGGGAGACAGACACATACATAAATAACCATGAAACAAGGCAGGCGGTGATAAGTGCTGTGTAAGAGAGATTCATGCAGCGTCCCAGGGGACCAGGGCAGAAAGCAGTGTGTTCTGGGTTGGGGAGGACTTTTGGAGGAGGCGTAAGCTGTGAGCCCAGAAGGAATGGAAAGACAGATGGACTGCCCAGCATGCCCTGAAGGTGGGACAGGAGCTGGGACCCTCTTTTAACATTCAGGGGAAAAAGTATATATGTATATGTATTTATCAATAACTATATATATATAATATATATATACACACACAGTTAAAAGAGTTTGTTTTCCATTTAATTTTTAATTTTATTCCTTTTTAAATGGATGCTCTGTTTCCAGAGGTGAAAACTGTAAAAAGAGTCTGGGGCAACTAGATAAGTAAATGCAGGGCTGGAACAGAGAAGGGATGCCCAAAACGCTAGTGGGGTGAAATCCTAACCCAGATCCATGTGGGTTTCTTAGCCTTCACAAATGTATCCCAGAAATGCAAAAAGGTAAGATTAGAGGAAATTGAAACTGAGCCATGGGTGTATGCGAAGGATCTGCTTTATCTTTACTGCCTTTCAGTAAGCCTAAAATTATTCCAAAATAAAAAGCTTAATTAATTAATTAATTAATTTGGTACAGGGTCTCACTATATAGCTTAGACTCACAGTGATTCTCCTGTCTCAACCTCCCCAGTGCTGGGATTACAGGCGTTTCTGCGGCCGGCATGGTGTGCCTTGGGTTCTGGTGCTGACATGGCATGTGGTACTGGGGATCAAACCTGGGTCCTTGTGCTTGCCAGGCAGGCGCTTAGCCCACTAAGCTATCTTCCCAGCCCCTAAGAAGGTTCTTTTTAAGAAAATGCAATACAGATAAACAATGGCAACAGGCTTCCTACCTGTGTCTGCCAGCTCCGTAATCCTCCCTTTTCCCACACAAGCAACCAGTATGAACAGTTTCCTTCATGTCTTTCCAGAGATATGTTATAGGATTTAAACATATATGTTACACATATACACGACACACGCATCTGTGTAGATGTTTGTACAGATGCAGACATACACACAGAAACTTGGCTTTTTTTAAAAAAAAACAAAAACCCAGCGTGAGCTGAAGCATATTTCACCCAAGCTGCTTTGTAGATCTTTTTTCTTGCAACTCTTAGAGATGTGTCTCACTCTATTGTACAGCCGAATATACGCCATGTATGGTTAGAGTGTTTTCTTTTTCAGTATTGGGGATTCAACTCACGGCTTTTGCACTGAGTTGCAGCCCCAGCTCCTTTTATTTTTATTCTCTTTTTTGAGATAAGGTCTTGCTAAGTTGCCCAGGTTGGGCTTGAACTTGGAATACCCCTGCCTCAGTCCCCCAGAGCACTAGCATTCCACATGCGAGCCACCATGCCCAGCTGCTGGAGCCCAGCATACCTTCCCACTCCCCTATCAAGAGGCCGTTAGCAGTTTATAGGCTTCTGTCATTCCAAAGATGGTTGTCATGAGGACTCTGAGATGCGGAGATCAGTCACATTTACCTAAAAGCATTTTGATGATTAAGTGAATTAATTGGAGTGAGACATTTCAAGTTGCACTGGGCATGTGATGAGAGTTCAATACATGTTAGCTCCTTGGGGCATGCATTCCACTTCGCCCGTGCACGAGCTCCTGGTAGGATAGATCCTAGCAATGGGATTAGCGGGTCAGAGGGCGTAGAGTTTTGACAGATACTGCTAAATTGTCCTGCATGGGGAGAGTATCCACTTACACTCCCAGTGTGGAGCGTGACATGGCCTCTTGTTCCCTTGTGCACCACCAGTGTTATGAAGCCTTTTTGAGCTTTGCCAATCTGACAGGTGACAAACGCTATCTCAGCGCAGATTTCATTTGCATTTTCCTAATTATGAGCATGGCTGAGCATCTTTTCATATGCGTTGGAGCCATCTGTATTTCCTTCTCAGTTGCAGAGATTATTGGAATATGATGTCAAGGTGAAAGTCTTTCTTCTTTTCTGGCACCGTCTCTGAGCCTCAATCTGTTCATCTCTCTTCCATTCTTAGGGTACCGCTGTGTCTTTCCACAGCCGGATTAGAAATTCTTGGGAAGGATCGGAGAAAGCGCTGTTGTCCCAGATGTAGGAATGGCAGCCACACCCAGGGGTGATTGAAAACGACAAACATCCTCAGGTTGAGCACATTTCTCAGTGTTGCTTTGCTGCTATGAGTGGGCGCCTAGAAAGACAGTGATGGCTTGCACGGGTGAAAGGAGCATTCAGACTTGGAAATGCACTGAGTGAAGGAACAAATGAGTGAATGACTCAGCTCAAGTGTTACTTCACTGATAAAGGTTCCTCGACTCTATTTCTCCAGATTAGTTTTGTTCCCAGATACCATGGTTTCATCAACGGCTGTGATTTTTTTCTTCATAGCACTTTCTACAATTGTTAGCTAAATAGTTTATGGGTTATCTGAGTTCTGTAAGCCCCGTATCTCTCTGCTACATGACCAGTATCCTAAGAGTAGACACCATGTCTCTCTTGTTTCGAAGTAGAACAAGTATTCAGTGAATGCATATATGGGTGGATTGTATTAGATTGGATAGATGAGTAGATGGATAGATGGGATGAATAGATTGGAGGATGAACAGTAGATGGATGCGAGGATGGATGGATGCATGGATGGTTGGATGGATGGTTGGATGGATGGATGGATGAATGGGGTGTTTAGACAGACAAATGGATGCATAGGATAGTGCCAATGTAGAGGTGTGGGCAGGTGAGTACAAAGAGGAATAACTGGGTAGGTGACTGTATAATAGGTAAGTGGATAGATGGATGGATGTGTAACTAGATGAGTAGATGGGTAAATGTGTGAGTGGATGGGTAGATGGGTGAACACATGGATGAATGAATGGGTGAAGAACTTACAAGGCTAAGAAACATCTTGTTTCCTCTTCTGAGAGTCATCAAAGGAAGCTCCGTGTGCCACTCCTTCTGTCCACACCACCTCTTCTGGACTGGGACCTGGGAAACAGACCAGGTCAGACAGACGTTCAGAGGCCATCTGAACTCTGTTCAGACACATGTCTGTTAGTCTCCGGAGCCAGGGCACGCTCCTGCCAGGCTGGAGAGGGAGGAGGCTAGGGGAAGGCCGTTTAGAACACAGTCAAAGACCTGGCTCATATACAGGACTCCTTTGCTGATGAGGAGAGTGAGGATGCATGCAGAGAACAAGCCACTCTCCAGCGCTCGCTCTCTGTGAGCTTGTTTGATTCTTTCTGAGTATTATGTGGTATAAATATTCAAAAAGACAGCAAGAGGGTGGTGACTTCTGTTGATTTTGTCTTTAAAAGTTGTTCACATGCTACAGGTTAGCAACTGTGTCTGTCTCCGCCCTTACAACACCCTATAGGGCGTCTCTTTCTCTAATAGAAGAGCACACTTGCCGCAAGGGCTGTTGTTCCCCATCAGAGACCCAGCACTCAAACCCAGTGCCCTAGTGCCATTGGCTGTGCCCTTCCCACTAGTCTTGTCCTCATGCTCAGAGGTGTCTGAAAGGCTATGTTAAAAGATAAAAGACCACGGGCCCAGGGAGATAGCTCAGTAGAATAAGAGCTTGCCTGGCAAGCGCAAGATCCTGAGTTCAATCCCCAATACCGGAAAAACAACAACAAAAAAAAAACCAGGCATGGCACACACCTATGCTCTAGCACTCTGGGAGGCTGAGGCAGAAGGATCCCAACCTAGAGGTCAGCTTGTGCAACCTAGTGAGAGCTTGTCCTTAAAAAGCAAATGAGCCAGGGAGATGGATCAGTGGAATAAGCACTTCCCAAGGGCCTGAGTTCAATCCCTGGTTCCGGCGGGGGGGGGGGGGAAGCAAATGAAAGGCCAGTGGGATAGCCCAGCAGGCACAGGGACCAGAGCTCTATCCCTGGCACCACATGCAGCGCCGGCCCCATCCCCAAGCAAATGAGCCAGCAACCACATCTGGGCGTGGTGGCACGCGCCTATAATCCCAGCTCTGGAAAGATGAGTCAGAGGTGTGTAGTGAGACCCTGCACTAAATACAAAATAAATAAATAAATAAATGCTGAAGCTGAGATGTAGCTCAGTGTTCCTGGGTTCAATCCCTGGTCCAAAATAAATAAATAAATAAAGGCCAGAGCGCTTTCCTTGGAAGCGTGGGGGTGGCCCCTGCCATCCAGCTTGACCTGTGCTGTGCAGACGGCCTCCTCCGAGTGAGCGAGGGGGCGGAGCCGGGGCGGAGCTAAGCTCGCTGCACTGTCTGTCTCCTCCACACATCCCCTATGGTCCTCAGTGAGACCAACATTGTGCTGCTTCTGGCCCTGAGTGACACACTTCTGTGTGACCCAAGGGGGCAAATGATCCGGGTAGCCTGGATAGCCTGCGGGGGTGGGGGTGGGGGGATAATGCAGTCCTGTGGAATGGCCTGTTCTTTGCTTGCGGCACCGAGGACTGAACGCGGGTCCTTCACGTTGAGCTACATCGCCAGCCATCGATCAATTGGCTGATGGAGAGACAGGGTCTCACAATGCAGACCTAGCCTGCATTGCCCAGGCTAGGTCTGAACTTGCAGTCCTCCTGCCTCAGCCTCCCAGAATGGCGGGAATAGTACAGGTGTGTACCACCGATGTATGTGTCTTGAAAATATGCTGTATCAATATTCATTATTAGCAGTTAGAGCTAAGTTTAGAGATGGATAGCCTGGTTTGCGTGACTAGTGAGGATATGTGGCTACAGGTGTGTGTGTGTGTGTGTGTGTGTGTGTCCTGTCTGGTAGCAGCCATGTTTTCAGTAATGTCATTTTTAATAATCAAGTGCTTCACACCTCCCTTCCCACAACCTGCCTATGTGTACAGTACACGTAGAACATAGTGGACAAGAGTTTTGTCTATAAAGTCAGGCTTTTTTTTGTTTTGTTTTTTGAGACAGGGTCTTGCAGTGCAGTTCCTGCCAGGCTTGTGCTCACTTTTGTAGCCCCCAGGCTCATCTCAAACTCACAGCAGTCATCCTGTCTCAGCCTCTCAAGTGCTGAGGTTATAGGCATGTGCTACTAGATATACCTGGTTCCAGGCATATTTTTGTATCAGTTATTGACTGCCGCATAACAAATTACTCTAAAACGTAGTGTCTTCAACATTTATGATCTCAGAGTTCTGTGGATCAAGAATCCAGGCATGGTCCCTGGGCATGGTGGTACATATCTGTAATTCCAGCACTCTGGGAGGCTGAGGCAGGAGGATTGCAAATTCAAGCCCAGCCTGGGCAAGTTAGCAAGAACTCTCTCCCACTCAACCCCTCAAAAAAAGGAAAAAGAAGAATCCTCTTCCCGTCCACAGTTGCTCCTCTCCTGTAAGGGGCTGGCAGCCTTATAGTGGCTCTTCTCCCAACCTGGCCTTTCCTGGCTGCTCTGACCCTTGGGGCAGACGAGAGTGAGCCTGGTGAGGTATAGGTGGGAGAGGGCAGCCGTCCACTCCCAAGACCTCGCTCCTTGCCCTGCAGTCTGGAAAACACAGCCAGGGAACAGGAAACCCAGCACCTCCTGCTGGGCAAGACTGGGCTCCATCCCTCTCTCCACATGCGGAAGGGCTGCACAGTCCTCAGCCAGGGTCCTGAGTGGCTCTGGCTCTTGGAATTCCACCACCTGTCCTGCCCCATCCTCTGAGGCGGAGTATGAGCCCTTGTATCTCAGGAGTGTCCCCCTGGGGTGAGCACCATTTCTGGGCAACAGCGACAGACCCCCCCTGGGGCTAGGCAGGGAGAAGTGGTAACAACTATGGCTGCCGCCCAGACACAGCACAGGGCTCCTTCAAGTGTGACCAGGGTACCCTGGGAGTGCTTTTCAAGGGACCCGTGAGAGCAGAACTACTGTCCTAATAGTACAAAGACATTTGCTGTTTTTCCATACTCTAGTTCTTTTATGCATGTACAGTGGAGTGTCCCGGAGGTCATGTGACCTGTGACAAGCTCACTGCTCTGGTGGCTAATGGAACACAAACTTGTGTACTCCTGGGTTTAAAAGAGTGTCTTTGGGCTGGTGAGATGGCTCAGTGGTCTAAAGCACCTACTTAGAACAAGCTTAGCAAA
>NDGN011557291.1:0-10861 GCA_002564285.1 Tympanoctomys barrerae | reverse complement strand
AATCCCCCAGCACCACATGCCAGCCAGCCCCGCCCCCTGGTGGGCTGAGCCGGCCCCCCCCCACACTAAATAAATAAATAAATAAATAAATAAAAAAGAGTGTCTTTGCATGTACTTCCAGTATGGTAAATAGATTCAAGTCACATGAATAAAGCTCACTGAGGTCATCAATGACTTTTACAAATATACACAGATCTTTGAACAAAAACTTCTGAGATGTTTTGAATTTGAAGTGTGAGAAGCCAAGCCTGGTGGTGTGAGTCAGTAATTCCTTTAATAGGGGAGGCTGAGGCAGGAAGATTCCTTGAGCCTAGAAGTTTAAGACCAGCCTGAACAGCATAGCAAAACCCTGTCTCAGAAACAGCAAAAAAGTGGAGCTCCTCCATGAATGTGTGTTGCATGAGTGAGTTGAAGGCCTGCTGATGTAACGACCTGTCTCAGTGGGCGTGCTGCATTCTGCTATGCAGGTGCCCACGTCCGGGCAGCAAGGTGAAGGATCACTCAGTCATTCAACAACCACTAAGTAAAATAGCCTCAGACCTCAGAAAACTCACCTAGTGATGAGAGATTTGAGTCTGCAGCTCATGGAAGCAGTGGGGTCGGATGCAGGATGTGTGGTCTGTGGCAGAAGAGTGGCAGAGGCAGGGAGGACACAGTCGGTGGGGACACAGGCAGGAGACGTGAAGGGCTGGGCTCAGGGATGCATTACAGAAAGGGGAGGTGTGGATGCTGGACCAAGGCTTCCAGTGGAAGGAGCATCTGTCCAACTGAGGGGGCGAGAAAGGGCATCCCCAGGATCCCCCACAGCCAGTCCTCAAAGGCCTTGTGAGGCCTTTGGGTCACCAGGAGCCAGCACATAATGAGGCTGGGTGGGGCACCACCGTGGCAGCCTCGGGGCCTGCTGGGCATCTAGCTGCTACTGCTTCCCAGCTCCCGCCCTGCAGCCCTGCATGGGAGCCTGGGGTGGTCCTCAGTGCTCTTCATGTTGCTGCGTTTATCTCTTTTTGATATTAATCTTTCCCTTGAAGCAGTTTCGGGAGTAAGCTACAGACGTTGCAATTCTTTATCCCCAAAACGCTTCAGCATGCATCATCCAAGAAGAACCACAAGTTCACCAGGAAATTTAAATAATATGGTATTTTCTAATCCGTGGTAATATATCTGAATGATTCCAGTGGCTTTCAAAACTGAGGCCTAAGATGGGGGCATTTCTCCCCTCCTGGTCCAGTCAAGAATTATGGATATGCTTGACTGTCATGGCTAAGTGATGGGGCCAGGGAGATGGCTCAGTAGAATAAGCACTTCCCTGGTAAGCGCAAGGGCTTGAGTTCAATCCCCAGTTCTGAAAAAAAAAAAAAAATTTGAGAGGGGCCACTATCTCTATTTTACAGACCAGAGAGCTGAGGGGTGGGAGTTTAAGCTACTTGTCCAAGTTGTATGGTCTGAGAGTGGAGATCTATTGATCTTTATTATCTCCCTGCCTTTCTCTTGACTCCTGTGTCCCACTCCCCACCCAGCAAGCAAGTGGCTCTTTTTTTTTTTTTTTTAATGTTTTTGGTACAGGGTCTCACTACACAGTTTGGACTCGTAGTGATCCTCCTGTTTTCAGCCTCCCCAGTGCTGGGATTACAGGCACGTGCCACCATCCCCAGTCTCTGTGGCCAGCTCAGCGCACCCAGGGGTGGGACCTGTGCAGCATGTGGTACCCGAGATTGAACCCTGGTCCCTGTGCTTGCTAAGCCGGCGCTTAGTCCACTAAGCTATCTCGCCGGCCCAAGTGGGTCCGGCTTCTAGGAAGCCTCCCCTATTGCAGGTCATATTAGGTTGTGCTGCCCTCAAACCTCTGCCGTGGCTCCCTGCTTCTCTGAGAACGCCAGCCAGTGTCTCCAGGGGCCCACGCGTGCAATCCTATCAGCTCTCTCACTGCATCTCCGTGTCTCTCTCCACACAGTTCTCCTCCTCAGCCACCCTCTCCCCGCTGTTCCCTTAGGGCACCAG
This sequence comes from Tympanoctomys barrerae, assembly GCA_002564285.1. NCBI lineage: Eukaryota > Metazoa > Chordata > Mammalia > Rodentia > Octodontidae > Tympanoctomys > Tympanoctomys barrerae. The sequence continues at coordinate 8,863 of NDGN011557291.1, read as the reverse complement.
GCACATGCCAGCCTCAGGGCCTGTACACATCCTTCCCTTGCCCGGCAGTGCTGTTCCCCGGATATTATCAGGGCTGATTCTCCTTTAGGATGTACCCAGGGCTGGGGAGTGGGGGGTAGCGCGGTGGTAGAGTGATGTTTAGCATGCAAGAGCCCCTGAGTCTGATCCCAGATCCTGCCTCTGTTCTGCCCCCCAAAAGATTTACCCCCAAATTAGTGAAGTTCTGCATGTCACCTCCCTGTCTTCATCCTGGCATGGCCTGCTGACATCCTGTGTGTTTGTCATAAGGCCAGTCTGGTCCCCACAGCAGTGCCAGCTGGGGAGAGCAGGGCTGTGCGGTTCTCCTCAGTGTCTCCAGCCCTTCAGTGGCACGGTGGCACGTGGTTGTTGTCCCCACAGCACGTGTTCTGTGAGGAGTGCCTCTGCCTGTGGCTGGACCGCGAGCGCACCTGCCCACTCTGCCGCTCTGTCACCGTGGACACGCTGCGCTGCTGGAAGGACGGGGCCACATCGGCACACTTCCAAGTGTACTAGGGCTGGACCCTGAGGATGCCTGAGGGTCAGTGTCCCAGGTCCTGCTCTGGGGGCTTCCTGGAAAACAACCTCCAGTGACAACGGCAGCCTTCCTCCAGCTTCAGCCCCGAGGGCAGGCCTGGGCCCTCCTCCCTCCACCCACCTTCCTCCCATGACCTGCAGGACAGTGCAAGCACCTTCCCCTCCAGCAGGGGAGGCCTCCTCCTACCGACTCAGGTAGGTCATCCATCCCCATCCGAGTCAAGGAATCTGTGACACAAGAAGTTCTCTCCTTCTCTTAACCTAGTACCAAGTTCCTAGTACTCAGTGCTGCGGACTGGGGAAGAGTAGGGCAATCACTGCCTCTCCACACGGCCTTGGCCTGCAGTGTCACTGGGAAGTATTTTCGAAGTCCACGCTGCCGTCTACCTAGATTAACTTAATGGATCAGTCGCTTAGCATGTGCCAGCCACAGCATCAGGCATCTCGCTTGGATCACTTCCCGTCATGCTCAGCACAGTCCTGTCATGGAGGTACTCTTGGCCCACCCCCACTTGACAGGTGAGGAAACTGAGGCACCAAATGAGGTGTGGGAACTTTCCCCCAGGGTCACTGTACCCCCAGAAAGATTGGTGAGGGCTAGCTGAGCTTCCAGCCCTCACCGGCCTGGTTTGGTCTCAGAGGCGCTGAGGCTACCGGGTGTGGGGTCCGGGAGAGCCAAGAGACTGAAAGCACAGTGGGTGGCTTCGATGCCCCTTCCTGCTTAAGGCTTGGTGGCCTTGTTGGGTGCAGAGGTACCTGCCTATAAACCCAGCACTTGTGAGGCTGAAGCAAGATCAAGCGTTCAAAGCCAACTTGCACTGCATAAAAAGATCCTGCCTCAAAACAATGCCAAAAAAGACTGCAGCGCACAGGCGTACCGCACACTGGGTACGGACTGCCCTGAGAATGCGAGCCAGGCCCACCAGCGTCTGCAGTCCACCTTTGGCTGGGCCTGTGGAAAGACTTACGCTTTCAGGTTCTTTTCCTGGGGTCGGGTGGCCAAGCTTAATCCCATTTGGGTTCAGGAAGGGTCGGTTTGGCCCATATGTGGTATCACGGGGTCTCCCATTCCTGTTTCTCCTCGCCTCCTATCCTGTCTTCTCCCGCACTTGTGTGTCAGGCCTGTCGCCAGCGACTGTGGCCAGGATGGTGATGTGGACCACAGCAAAAGCCGTGTGTTGCAATCTCTGTGACAAAGCTATTTGCCTACCCATGCAAAACTCTCCTGCCTGGAAATCTGGGATAGGATGGCACTTAGGTGACACAGAAGCCATTTTGCTCTCGTTGTCCACCTCGGCACAGCAGCCTGGCACCAGCTTCGTTCCAGAAAAAGCCTCTGTCTGACTAGTGAGCAGATTAGTATGCCAGCCCCAGGGGACAGAGCGGAGCCTGGCTCCCCCAGCAGATGCAGGACATTGGCCCTGTGTGCGCCATGCCAGGGCTTCATCTTTTTCCTAACACCCTTGGCTCTTTCCTGGTGCCCAGCAAGATGCCCCTTCCAAGGCAGCATGTCATCTTTCAAGCTCTGTTACCATGGTGATGGCCGTGTTGTTGACAATCCCCCTTGTCTGAATAATCAAGCAGGAAAGGAAAGCAGAGGGAAACATCTGGGTAGATTCGACTGCTCGGTCCCTTCCACCTTCTCCAAGGGGGACAACAGGCACGTCGGCCCCTGGTTCTCACCAGAGCGTGCATCTTGCCTGCTAATTGTGGTCAGAGGCAGAGGATCAGGTGCTGGCCGGGACTTACCCAAGGGTCAGCGCAGGATGGAGAAGACAGAGCAGCCTGTTGGGAGTCAGACCTGGAATTCTGACTGCAAACTCCTGCCTGTGTGACTATGGGAAGACCCTTTACCTGCTGTCGCCATCTCTGGGGTGACAAAAGCTGGTGTGTTGTTTGCTGGAACTGAGGCAACTAACAGTGCAGGTGACTGGTGAATACACCCATGGTTTTCCCCATTATGCCCACGCCTCCAAGGGAAATGTTCCCTTATTTTGCAGATGAGTCTTGCTTCTGATACTATAAAGACTGTCACCTATGGAGTGCTTTTGGAGGCCTGTGGGACGGTATTTATTCATTCCCCTATCCTCCAGGGAATCCTCACATCTGAGGGTTTTCTTCTGGGTGGGAAGAGTTTCCTTCTGCCCTGAAAGGGAGCAGAGGCTTCAGAAGAGATTTCCAGGCACCAGGCTGTACCAATCCCACCCTACTGGAGTGAAAGCAGCCCACAGTCTATGCTGAAGCAGAACAATGTCGCTGTCCCTTCCCCACGTGATACATTTGTTATAAACAAGATTCATCAAGTGTCAGGTTCCGAGTGTCCCACTCTTAATATTTTATGACTCACTGAGTGGCGGAGTCCTCAGAAACAAATAGTCCTGTTCATCTCAACAAAGCCAAGAGTAAGCAAGGCGTGGGAGTCAGGAAGACACACTCTGGATTTCAGTCCAGAGAGGAGGTCCTGTGGAACCTCAAGGGCATCCCAGCGGCTCAGGAGGAGGACATGGGACAGTCCTGGGTCTTTTAATATTTTCATTCTGGGACAAGCAGCTGCCCTTAGTGTCTTTGTGTCTCCTTAAATACCCTCTGATGATAAATGTCACCTGCTGACGGAACTCGTGTTCGTGTCTTGATTTTCTTGTCACCTCTTGAAGGCAAAGGGAACTGCTTCAGGTGAAGAAGCAGCAGTGCTTTGTGGAAAGGGTTGTGAGCATCTGGGGGTTCCTCCGAAGACAGTGTGCTGAGGGCGTGTGACTGACTAGGGCTGAGAGAAAGAGCAGATCAGGGGAGGAAGCCAAGCTAGACAGACTTCCAGGAGGCCCCTGCCTCAGCTTGACTCCAGGGGAAGCTCCACAGAAATGCACCAGCCAAGCTGGGATGGGGCGCGTGACTGTAATCCCAGCACATGGGAGGCTGAGGCAAAAGGATCACCATGAGTTTGAGGCCAGCCAGGGTTACATAGTAAGTTCAAGGCTGGTCTGAACTATATAGAGAGACCCTGTCTCAAACAAACAAGGAACCACCAGCCAGTCCTTGGCTCTGGGTTGGTGGGGGTGAGGCTGGCATTTCAGGCTTTCTCCTGAAGGGTCCCTAGTGTCCAAGGAGAGACCCCCTAGGGCCTCAGATGCCAAGGAAGCACACGACCACAGGATGAGAACACAGAATTGGCAGAAGGGATCAGGAGGGCCTCAGAGGGGCCCCTGCACCCTCACCAGTGGGGCTGCCTATCATCTGTACGGGCCCAATACAGACTGATTCAAGGAGGATTTTCCTGAGAGCCAGATTATGGTGGATGTAAATATAAATTATTAGCAGTAGTTAAGAATTCTGTGCCTCTCACAGCAACACAGCACTATCTACCACAAAAACATCATTGGGCAAAACATTTTGGTTGTTGTCATTAGAAAACCAATTCAAATACGCCTTAAAGTTTAAAGGGGCTTTGTTTCCTCTGACTGTGGGCTCCAAGTACAGCTGGATCCAGGGGCTCCAGGGGCTCCAGGGGCTCCAGGGGCTGTGCTATGGAACCCTGAGTCTCCACCCCTCAATTTTGTCTTCCTCTGAGATAGCTGGCTCAGATGTGGTGGCAAGATGACCCTGCAGCTTTATGTGTATCTTCCAACAGCTTAATACCTTAGGAAAGACAGCTTTTATGTCCCCAAGGCTCAAGCCAGCATCCCAAGGCTATCACTTATTTGTGTGTAGACCAGCTACTATATAGTCTGTAGGGTGTTCCATGTTGGCTCAGGTCAGGTGTGGAGTCTTGGAGGTAAGGATGAAGTGACCTGTTTGCACATAGTTGGGGACATCAACCCAGAGACCCACATTTACGTATCCATACGATGTGCTTATAAACCATGCCTTTGTGCACTGATTTAAGCACTCCTTCCCAGCCTGTTGTTAACCCAGAGGCCCACCCCTTCTCTTGGGGGGGTATTCTCAGGACTCCGAGAAGGTGGTAAGTGGGGGACTCTCTGCCACAGGGAAGGCTGGGGTGCGGCAGGCCCAGGATTCTGCCGCAGTGGTACAGCCCGAATGCCCTAGGGTCTTCGAGGCCAAGCCTTCCAGACGGAAATGAAGACACCAAAGCCTCTGGCTAGAAGTGCACAACCAATTTTTTAATAAAATCATTACAAATATGTACAAAGCATTTCCAAGGTATGAAATTCCTCTTACAAAAGAGCACAATGAACCAACAACCTCAGAACCCAGAACAGAATGTCCCCAAGCTTATTGCCTCTCTGACTGGGCCAGGGGCCCCACCGAGATTCCCAGTACCCTCACAGCCATTCGTGCCATGCACACGGGCTCCTTGGCGCTTATAGTGCAAAAGACCTAGGGGAGGGGCTGCATGGGAGAGAAGGCAGGCAGGAAGGAGGAGCTTCCCACCTAGGCAGTGGTAGCACAGGCCCTGTCTGCAAATTAGATGTTCCTGCCCCAGACCTTACTGAAACCAGGAACACAAAGAGTAAGGAGTGAGACTACTAAACCACCTGAGCCTGTGCTCTTGTCCCCAAATGTGACACTCCATCCAGTGGGCCTCAGTCAGGCTCCCAGCTACTGCCAGGCCATCCTTCTATGCTTTCTCTTGACCTACCAGTGTTTGCCCTTGATGTACCAATGTTTGCACCGACCCTGGCCCTAGCAAGACCATGCTCTACATTGCCAAGAGGCTCAGTACAACACAGCAGGCAGTTCATGGGCTTGGGGAGGTCAGGCAGACCTGGATCCAAACCATGGCTCTGCCATGTCACCCTTTGGGCAGCCTGAGGCCACACTGCTTCCACTGTCACATGGGGCAATCAGCTAGAGTTGGGGTGTAGATCACAATGGGACAGGACACACAACGCACAATGCTCAGCCATGGCCAGCTCTCCAGAAAGGGAGAGGAGCAAGGAGCGGTCCGCATGCTGGGAATGAGCCGAGAGCGCAAGCTTCTTGGTCAGCTGATAGCGTGGCACGTGGTAAATACTATAGAACAGTCTGCCAGCAAGGCATAGGGTCACAGTGGTGACCCGACAAATCGCTAAAAAATTGTGAACCAGACTAGAAAGGGACATTTCACATTGTCTGATTCCAAGCAGGCCTGCCCCTTCATGATCAATAAGTCGGTCTCTCTGGAGATGAAATTCTACAACCTGGAACCCTATGGATGCTCAATAAATAGATGTTGAGTGAATCAATGCAATTTTTGAAAAATAAACTTTCAGCTTACGCTTTAAAATGACGCTTGGACACCAGTGGCCTACTCCACAGAGCTCCTGCACTTGGCCCCGTAGGGCTGATGTCCACTATGCCTCCACCCTGACTCCCTAGCCAACTTCTATCCCCTAATCCCCCTGGGTTGACCTAAGGGAGCCTTCAGAAAAAAAAAACAAAACTGGCATCAGCACAGAACAACAAAATCTGCGGCTTCTATTGCCAAGTGGACACTCCCAGCAGTCCACAGTGCTGATCCAGTGTCCCCACAAGACACCTGTGTAGAAGGAGGGGGCATGAGGACTCCCTCAGTCAGTTTCCCAGCAAGGGAGGATTATATTTTGTCAATGTCAGGAATATGACAAGAGAGATAGAACTACATGAGATCAGCTACATAAATTGTAAAACCAGTCACAGCTCCATTGTTCTGTGACAGTATTGTTTAAATCACCACTTTCCTCATATCAAAATAGTAAAGAAACAAAATCAGGCCACTGAAAAATGTGGAAAAGAAATCCCCAGTACGCCAATCAAAGGGAAGTGGACATGGGGACAGGGGCTGTCTTTAGAGGCCCCTGACCTAGGACCATGGACAGCGGCCAGCGAGCCTGGTAGGCTCTCTTAAAAAAAAAAAAAAAATTGACTCAAACTACATCTGTGGGGGCTGGGAGATGGCTCAGGAGAATAAGTGCTTCCCTGGCAAGCGCAAGGGCCTGAGTTCAATCCCCAGTTCCGCAAAAAAAAACAAAAACAAAACAAAACAAAACAAAAAACAAATCTACTGAGACAAGCTTCCAGAAAGAAAGGGATCTTATCTGGAAGGCGTGGGATTCCACGGGGCTTCAGTCCCCGCGGCTCCCAGAGCCCCTACCCTCTAAGAGCAAGCGGCACCACCAGGGCTGAAGAGGGAGTGGGCCCCTCCCCTCATTATGCAGCCAGCTACCTAAGCGATGATCTCAGAGACCTCCTCCTGCTCTGCACGGACACACACGTGCGCATGCACACATGCATGCACACACACACGCATACGCACACACTGCTGTCTGCTGAAACCTGATATGAGGTCTTTTTTAAAATTTATTTCAAAGCCTCCCTCCCTCCCTCCCTCCCTCCCTCCCTCCCTCCCTCAGTCTCTTCGCAGCCGTTCTGCCGTGAAGCTAATCAAAATCAATGACTCCTTGGCAGCCAGAGGGAAGGGGAGGGGGCGCCAGTACTTTGCACACTGGGGAGATCTTTTTTTCAAAAACACACACACAAAAAAATCCATCCCACTATCTCATGCAATCCAAGTAATTCAACAGGAGAGATGGTGGAGACAGCATTATATATATATATATATATATATATATATATACATATATATATATATAGCTTCAATTTTCTAATACAAATGTCCATCAAGAAGTCAAATCTCATATAAAAACAAGCATTAAAAACAACCCCTTGTCAAAAATTGGGGCAGTTGAGAAGTGCACTCAAATTAATAATATGCAAGAAAAGGCCTGGATTTGATAATACACAGTTTCTAAGAACACGTGAGAATATGTACAAGGGACTTGGCTGAAAGCTCCCTCGGGAGGCCAGGGGTACCCAGTTCTCTCAGCAATGTGGCTTCATTGAAATCGAAATTGCCCCAAATGCCAACCCCAGCGTCTGGAGTTCGGATCCTCCAGGGGAAACGTCATCAGTTAGCAGGCAAGTCAGGGTCCTGGGGGAGAAAAAAGGGATCCTCTGACCTTTCACCCTTTCCTCGGGTCTCCAGGGGCCAGCACGTCCCCATTTCAGTCTTAAAAGTACAGCATTAAAGAAGTGAAGAACTGTAAGTGGGCACAACTGTAGTAAGAGGAACCCTGTCCCCAGGCAACAGATCAGCAGGACTTCTGTCACTAGGGAGAAAAGGACAATAATCCAGGTAGAGACCATTCCAGGGAGTCTGCTGTCTCTCAGTCCCCAACTCTTGAATCTGCTCCCCTCCGCAGGCTCTCCTGCCTGCTTGCTGGCCCCTGGCAAACATCCCCTGGGGGAGGAGGCTCCAATGATGTGGAAACATGCTTTCCAAGAAACCAGCTTTGTTTCTTGTTTTGCTGGGGGCCTGGGCATGCACAAGTCAGGTAGGGGGTCCTCCCTTTCAGCAGTTCTGAGTTTCTGGGTTGCCTTTTTCTTGAAAGGACTGTTCAAGTGAACATAAGGAATGGATTACAAAACAGCATAAAAGGAAGAAAGAGACAGAGACAGAGACACAGAGAGACAGAGAAAGAGAAGGAAAGAAGGAAGGAAAGAAGGAAGGAATGAAGGAAGGAACGAAGGAAGGAAGGAAGGAAGGAAGGAGAATGGAAGGGAAGGGAAGGGAAGGGAAGGGAAGGGAAGGAAGAAAGGAAGGGAGCCAGTGAGCTAGGTCAGCCAGCTCAGTGGTCTAAGCACTTCTTAGGAAAGCATAGGGTCAGGGGTTCAATTCCCAGCACCACATGCTGCACCAGCCCCACCCCCTGGAAGCACTGAGCCAGCCAAGAGACTGGGCATGGTGGTGCATGCCTATAATCCCAGCCTGGGAAGGCTGAAAACAGGAGAATCACTGCAAGTCCAAGCTGCATACTGAGACCCTGTACCAAATAGGGAGAGAAAGAACGAGAGAGAGAGAGAGAGAGAGAGAGAGAGAGAGAGAGAGAGAGAGAGAGATAGAAAAGGAAGGAAGAAGAATCCAGCTCTCAGCTTATAGCAACTCTCACGGGTTGTACACAATGGAGGACATGGTGGTTTTCAGCAAGGGACTTTTCATTCCCCTCTTGGCCCTGTGCACCTGCCGCCGCCCCCACTGGCCTCTTAATCAAGTGGTGTGTGCAGCCCAGCCCAGCAGGCCCTTTCACCCCCAGGCCTTGGCTGGTGACCTACAAAGTCAGCCTTGTCAGGTGACCCCGAGTCCACCTCCCTCACACATGCCTCGCCACCTCAGCCTTGAGAATGGCAGCGCCCACATGGGCTACTCTGCCTGCACAGAGGAATAATACCTGTTTTTCTTGAATTTTTAAAAACGAAAGCAAAAAATAATCGTGGCTCCCTGCAGTCTTTGCAGCCAAGTCTCAGCCCAGCATACATCTTTTTTTTTTTTTTT
>NDGN011557288.1:0-22977 GCA_002564285.1 Tympanoctomys barrerae | reverse complement strand
TGGTGCTGGGGGATTGAACCGTGGTCCCTGTGCTTTGCTACACTTGTTCTAAGTAGGTGCTTTAGGCCACTGAGCCATCTCACCAGCCCCATTTTTTAAAAAATTTTTTATTTGTAAATTTATTTTGACAGTTAATATCAAAGTAGGAGCCATCTTAATGCTAGTGTTTTTGTAATCAAAGTTTTGTGGAGCTCAGAGTTTATTACTTACAAAGTTTAATACATTTGCATGCTTTTTCAAACAAATGAACTTGTACTAAATGTAATAAAACTAGATTTTGGAAGGGGTCCGAGTTTATTTCTTATGAACTTTATGATATTTTACTCTTAATTACAAGTAAACATGGTTCATCATTTATTAATATAACAGAGCAAAACAGGAAAATAATATAGGATTATTTTCAGAACAGAAACATGAGAAAGAGGACCATAATCATCACATTATAGTAGTTTTTCAAATGCTTTAGCCAATTTTTTTTTTTTTTTTGTAAGAATCCAACTCAGGACCTTGTGCTTGCCAGGCTGATAAATATTTATTTATAAAAGAAAATAAGTATATGTTTATTCATTTATTTAATTTAGTTCTATATAACAGATATTTCTAAACATGTGACTTAAACTATGCAAAAGTTTTTTTTCTTTTAAATAACATCTTTTCTGTGGTCTAAGAATTCTAGGTGATTGCACAAAATCAGGAACTCAAGCTTCTTTTAAGGTTTTATTTTCTGTGTATTCTTCTGTGTTCTATCCTCACAGTTGTGTGTGGTCCAGTGTGGCCAGCAAAGTTTCCGTCATTGTATCTGTGAATTGTGGGAGACTTGGGCCATGCAGTACAGGAGGAAGTGTTTATCTTCCCACCTAAATGTCAACTTTAATCAGTCTCCTTAGGAATACTGCATTTCTCCTTTCCTTCACTTTCTTTGCCAGAATTTCCTGGTAAGAGCACATTGGAAAGAAGAAATACTAAGAAATAGAATCTTTTGTTTGGCCAGATGGTTTTCTGCATGAAATTCTGCTTTTGTTATTAAGGCCCAAAGGGGAAATGGGGTTTGACAATATCTACCAGTTTCTGCCATACAATATTTGAAAGCAGGGGATAAAATCATATTGTTGCTTTAGCATTTCTACATGTACATAGGAATAAAGGAGAATCCTAGAGTTGAAAGATTAAGAATTAGTTATGTGGAGGGGCGGGGAGATGGCTCAGTGGAATAAGTGCTTCCCTGGCAAGTGCAAGGACCTGAGTTCAATCCCCGGTTCTGCAAAACAAAACAAAACAAAACAAAACATTAAGAATTAGTTACATGGCGATGAAAAAAGAATTCTGGTTTTATATCCAAGTATAATTGTTAAGAAGGTAATATAGGTTAGTGAAAGAAAAGGATGAAATAGAATTTACTATATATAGTGAACATGATAAGACTATGTAAAAGTCAGTAAAGCCAAGAATAGGTTCTTCTCAAAGGATAACAAATCGATAAAGCTTTAGCAAACTTAATAAGGCAAAGAGAGAAGGAAAAATACAAATTATCGAAATAAATAATGAAAAAAGAATATCTGCAGATGTGTGGATTTTAGAGATAATATAATGAATGACTTTCTAACAAGTAATTTACCAATTTTTATGTGAAATGGACAAATTCCTTTAAGAAACAATTTTCAGATTAAATGGAGAAGAAATCAAAATGTTGAATAGTCCTCCATAAGTTAAAGCAATTTAATCCATAATTGAAATCATACCAGAAAGAGACATTAGCTGTAACTGGCTTTACTGATTCATTATTATAACATACTTGAAAACCAGATCCAGTTATTTATATGAAACATAATACATTATAAGCAATATGTTTATTTTAGGAATAGGTTAGCTTGATATTAGTAAATCAATCATGTTACAGAATAATAAGTGAGGAAAAACACCACAGCCATTCTTCATTCTGCTCAATATCACGTTAACTGAAACTTGTGAAATTATGAAACTCCTATGTTTTGGCTTTCAATTGGTCCAAGGAATCTGATATTTTTGTATCAGTTGCTCTTATTGGATGTGGAATAGGGAGAATTCTAAGGTGACCTATATGGCCTTTGCTGCAAAATCATATCACTCTTGTCATTATTATATTTTAAAGAAGATGATCTTTTGCAGATGTGATTAATGTTATATATTAATAAGATGATTTTAGAAGAGATTATACAGGCAGATAATGTAAGCTAATCACACAGGGACTTACAAAACAGTTTTCCCTGGCTGTTGGTGAAACAGAAGATCAGAAAAAACACCTATTATTTTACCTACCGTGGCTGCCCCGGTGAGGACAAGACTATCTACAACAGTATCTTTGAGTGTGTGACGGTTGAGCTGGGAATATCTCCTGACAGAGTCAACATAAAAACGGGCACTTGGTCCAAATCACTGGATTCTATGAAGAAGCTGAATAAACTTGAAAGGAAATATTTTTCCATCCAACCCAGCTACTAAATTTGTAGAATTTGTTACTCAGCAATAAAAAAGTAGTACATTCCAGAATTGTCCAATGAAGGATACATTTCTAAGTATACATAAGATTGCACCATTCATTGTGTGCTTTGCATGTAAAAACTACATGTGTTTCATCACCTTAATGTTTGCAACAGAAATTGGTTGACAAAATGCATCATCTGTTTGAGATTAAAATAAATGTTAGTAAATTAAGATTAAAATATTTATTAGCACTTAAAATGAAATATTGACATTATTCTCCTTGACATATGGAACCAAAAAAGAATGTCAACTGTTAAGACTATTCTTTGAAATGGACACAAATCAGCACAACTAAGTAAGAAGAAGGAAAATAAAACTAACTGGCTGGAAAGGAAAAAAATAGTAATCGCTTATTGGTGTCTTCACTGTGACTGTGCAAGCTGGTAAAATCAGTGTTGATGAAATAACTATCAACAATTACCAATTGGAAAGTGAATCTAAAAGGTATCATTTGTCAAATTACAAAAGACACGGTTAGTTTAATCTTTGAGAGGCAGACACACATGATTAGGTGTACAAAACCCATATTGCAGCAGTCCCTTTGAGAAGCAAAAGGGAACTGACAGAAAAGGACAGGGAGCTCTCTTTAGGCTCTCCTTGGAATCAGATACTTGGAGTGAAAATGCTTGGTTGGGAAGGACCCCACATGGAAACGCAACTTGAGGAAATCTTGATGTGGCCGATTGGGCATTCCTGCATACAATTATAAGATGGGAGAATCTTGCATCAGGCAGAAGTGGATAGTTGATCAAAAACAATGAATAAATGAAAACACAAACCTTTTCTTATCTTAAGTACATTGTTAGAATTTTCTATTTGTACAATGAGAAACAGTAATCTTAAAAGATAAAATGTACCAAGTACCAAATGTACCAAATTAATGAATATACCAATGTGCCAAATTAATAAAGTTTTACTAATTATAAGCAGTTCCTATAAAGACTCCTACTAATTTGCTTTTACATTGGTTAGCAAGTACATAATATCAAACAGGGCATAATTACATACTCCTCTGAGACTTTCTTGGTGTTACCTAAAGTAGGCAGAGGATTAGAATCAGCAGACAAATATTCAAGTCCTGGCTTGCATGATATGTTAGATCTTTTATGCACTCTATCTCATTTGATCTGATAAGCAACCTTGTAAATAATTTCCTGAAGTTACAATGCTTGTAATTTTTGTAACCAGAATTTAGGGCCACACAGATTTTATATTGTGGCCAAATAAAACTTTTATTTCACATTCTGCTACCATTTTCTAGAACCTGGGAAAAATAACACTATTTTATGAAATTTTTATGTTAAAGTTATAAAATTACACAACCATATGTGTTCTCAAATGCATCATATAAAGTGGGTTACACAATTAAAATTTTTTATTAATGAATTCTACAGGTATTTACTTAATACATATTGTAGGCTGGAAATTTCCTAGGTCCTGAACATATAACAGTGAACGAATATTTCAAAGTCACTAGTCTTACAAAGTTTACATTCAGTGAGATGATTAATTTCATATATATATATATGTATATATATAAAAGCATATAGTGTAATATTATTTTTATTTTTAACACTGACATATACTTGCTGTTTCTAAAAATTTAAATTTACTATTCATTAGTTCATTCAACCTTCATAGGACCTTTATGAGATATTATAATTACTTTGCAGAATATAATTAAGGAAAATTGAGGATTGATGAATAAATATAAGTTTGAAACATCGGGTTTGGGGATATAGTTCAGTGGTATAACACTTGTTTAGCATCTATAATGCCCTGGGTTCAATTCCCAGAACCAAAAATTATTTTAATGAAAAAAGAAAGAAGGAAAAAGTACTTCATTTAAATATTTAATACAAATATAATTGAGAAAATTCTAATTTATTCTATTTTGGTAATAGAATATCTCAGAATTCTTTTAAAATTGATGCAGCAGTTCTAGTAAGTAGCATCGCACTCAGTAATATAATATGCTTCTGGTCATTTTTAAATTTAGTGTTGATGAATATTTCAAAAATAGTTGTTTTCACTGAATTACTGAAGTGCTTTTCTTATCTGCCCTACATAAATTTTGCAAGATTAGATTATGCAGTACAGCTGTAGTGTGTGTCCTCCTCAAGGCGTGCACCGAGAGGCGGAGCCTCAAAGGAGCTGTACAGGTTACTAGAGCTCCAATCTTGTGTCTGGATTAATGTTATTTATAAAAGAATGACGTGAATTTCACTTTTTGATTTTCCTTGTCATACGATCTCTTTACCATATTATGATGTAGCAAGAAGGCTTTCACCAGATGCAGCCTCTCACGTGTTTCTTTCCAACTTCTACAATTGTCAAAAATAGACCTTTTTTTAAATAAGTTGTACAACTGGGGGTATTCTATTATAGTTATGTCAAATGGAATAAGATGAAGAAATGTCTAAATTTCTTTCTTGCAAACAGAAAAAGCTAACTTTAAGATTCAGGGAATGAGTAAATTGTTGAAGATTGACCTAGGAATCTCACAAAATCCAGTGTGCCATACTAATTAGACTTGGAAACTGAGCCAGGACTCACCAGAGAAGCTGTATGCTTGGGTTTCTTCTTCCTGTGTGTTAGTATTGGTTACTCCTGTCTATGTCCTTCTGCTGAAGCTGCAGCAAATACTCTTTTGTTGTCTTTGTGCTTTTCATTTATTCTCTAATGAACAAAAATCCAAGGAGATGGTATTGAGTTGACTGAAGTTATTGTGAAACATGCCTTACATTTAGGAAAGCACAGAAAGGAATCTCTCCTCCTTTAAATCATGGGCACACTGGAGATTACTGCATATTAATTCAGATAGCCAAAATGGAAACATCTATTACTACAATCCTGTTAGGTTTATCATTAATGCTTCTCTAGCTTGTAAAGTGAGATAGTTTATTAGCTAACACTGAACTTGTGTGGCTGAGGGAACGATTGTTGAAGTGGTGCTTCTGAATTGCTATGTGCACTTACAACGATTAAATTAATTCCTACCTTCAAAATGTATGTTGAAAATAATTGTAGCATAATTTCTGAAATTTAATATTAGCAGTTTAAGCATAATAAATTTAGAGCAACTTTGCTATTAAAAGTTTTCTAAGTTTTCTACATTTTTTTAGTTTTACATATGTTAGGGATTATTAATCATAATCTGTAACTACAAGGTATTGATTACAAGATAGCATTCTCCGCAATTTGTAATTTTAACATAGTTAATATTATCTTGGGACACAGAATGTACTTTTATATTTATCAACCAAATGTCCTTTTTATTTCATTGTTACCAAAGGATCAATAGAGTTTTATGATAGAATATACAATTTTGAATAATTTAATATCATCAATTAAATAGATTGCATATAGTTTAGAATTCATCTTTCTAAGCTGAATAATGAGTCTATATGAGTCATTACAATTACATTGAATTATTCCTTCATATCTTTCAAATGTATCCCAATTAAATTTATTTTCATTCTTTATTTTTGTTTTTTGTACTGAGGATTGAGCTCAGGACCTTTCCTTGCCAAGCAGGCATTGTATACCCCAAGTAGATTTAATTGTACTAACAAGATGTTTTGATTCCAATGAACCTTAAAAATTAATGGTAGACTTGTATATTATACATTTAAGAAACTAATTCTGTATTTTAAAAAGGTACTAGACATGGAATATTTGTATGTTTGCTTTCTATCAAAATAAATGTTTGTTCCTATAAATATACATATAAGCTAGCTTTGTCACTCTATTCTTGCCCTCCTTAGACTCAGTGGTAGACTAATGGCATAGAAAGGTGGGTGGACTCACTCCAGCATCCTCCAGATATTCCGGCACGTGGGGTGTGAGCAGTTCACCTATCAGCAGGTGTGAGGCACTACATCTCTGATGCCTGGCCTTGGTGCATGCCCTAATGGGGCAGGCTGTCACAGCCGAATCAGCTTTGTCTGCTGATGCTTACATATCTCGATAAGGACAGTTGTACTCTTAAACATCAGTGATTATCTAAGAAACATGCATCTTTGAAAACTATGTAGTTGAACTCGAATTTCCTATAATGAGTGCTGGCCAGAGAGCCTTATTACTTTGATTAGTTGTATTATAATTTTCTGAAGGAAGTATTTTATCTCTTTGTCTTATTTCTTGAGCTGCAGTTGTGGAGATATGCACTTGCTAGCTTAGTCAATCCTGGTAAGGAAGTTGCCTGGTCTTTTTTGAGAAGTATCTTCTCTGGAAAGACATGGAAACAGATTTTTATTTCTAACTTTTTGGCCCCCTGAAAGCTGAGGCCTTGGTGATTTTGAGATTTCCTCCTGGAATCTTTTATGTTATCGATACAAAGCCCTGGGCTTCTTTCCATCGGCTACTATCACCACACTGCCCTTGAAAAGCACTTTTAAATACACACGCAGGTAAAACTCCTTGGTTTTTTCTTTTCAAATTATTCTGCCCTGATCAATCTTGTTCCTAATGTTCAAATTACGAGAATAATCAATCAATAGTACCCCTGCTGATCCCTGAATGCCTGCTGCCTTGCAGCTTCCTTTCCCAGATGAACCAGTGTGACACCTTTAGGCCTAACCTCCAGGAAAGTCTCAGAGCATAGTAACATGCACTGGCTTTTAGTGCCATGATGAAAATAGAGTTGCTGCTAGAGCACTCGCCTCCTTCTCATTGGCACCCTGTCAGCAGCAGCTTTACTCTCCACATTCCTGCCCATCAGCATTCCAGACTTCGGATTCCTCACAAGAATCACCCTTAAGCTTTAATTACAGTAATGTAAGCTTCTCTAGCCTGCTGCATGAAACTTTACCAAATTCCTGTTGCTAACTATTTTCAAAAGATCTTTGACGTAACTTTATACAGTGACCCCTAATTCTTAGAAACGATTTTCTGTGTAAACTTTCTCTATCAACTTACAAAGAGTCATGGTTGATTGTGGCTTGCAGTTTGGGAAATTCTAATGATTGATTGGATTCCTTGCTTCTGCATCTTTGGCAGGGGTCTAATACATTATGCAGAGAAAATGTGGCAGGGCAAACCTTTCTCCTCCATTCTGGGTGCAAGAGAGCGAAAGGAAGTGCTGAGTGTTCCACAGTTGCTGTTAAGCATGGTCCTCCAATGACTAGGAGCTTCCCTCCCTCTATAACTTAACCTATTAAAGTTTCCACAACCTCTGATTCACACCATACTGGGTACTGTGTATTTAACAACAGGGACTTTTGTAGACATTTAAGATCCAAATTTAAATTTTATGTCTGAATTCCATGACAATATTTTTATATAGTCAGTATTCCTATCAAGAAGTATTACCAATTATTATAGATAGGAAAAACCATTCTGAGTATTTAAGTCCAGAAAAAACTCATCAACTATCACTTGCCAACTTATTGAGGTAAAAATTATAACAAGAAGTCTGTAAGCAGCAAGTTTAATTACTAAAAGTGTATAGATTCGTCAAAGCACCTGTTTAAAAATATAGCTGTAGAAGTTGAAGAGAATGGTATTTATAGGTACATTATGGGTAATTTGCTAAGCAGTTCAGTAGCAGTGGCTGTGGTAGGAAAAAAGAACCACACAGTGGGCGTTTACTAATTGGTAGCATCACTTGGATAATTGCTGTCATCATTTTTTTCTGTCCTTCTCTCTTTCCACCTTTTACTCTCTCCCTCCCTCTCTCCCCTCTGCCCTCTCTTCCTTCCTCCCTTCTCTCATTTCTTCAAAAGCCTGGTCACATCTTTTCCCAAGGCAATCATAGTACCATAATTAACCGGGTGAGAATTTTGCATATAATATTTTACAATGCATGCAAAGTAGCTAATTATATGAAATCTGTAGAATCAGTTTAATGGGCATTCTATTGAATTTTGCTATAATGATTGTCTAACTAAAAGGGAGAGTTACAAAGAAGAGTAAGCTAAAATTTAAATGATTTTCCCCCATTACACTGAATATATGGTCTACTAAATTTATGTGACTTTCTTTCCTTCTTTCTTTCCTTCCTTCCTTCATTCTTTTTTTCTTTCTTTTTGTGTGTGCATCAAACTCAGGGCCTGGTGCTTGACAGGCAGATGCTGGGCTGCTGAGCTACATTCTAGCTCCAATATATGTGATATTTATGCAGATGATTATAATGGTTTATTTCCTATGTTCGGGGTGTTGTCAACTGAAAACAAAAACAATTGTTAGTGAAATAAAAAGACATAAACATCATAACATTTCAAAAATGCTTAAGATATTTTTAACAAATAACAGATACAATAAAATTATTTAGGCTTACTAAACTTGAAAAGAAGGTAATTGAAGAATAAAATTGAAGATCAGAAAAAGATTGTTTTTTCATATTCCAACTCTTTTTCATTTGAGTTAAGAGAATAAAAATAGACTAATGTTGATTTCTCCCTAAACTTTGACAAAATATCTACTGAATGGTAGTGAAGAAAGGGAAAGTACTGAAGCAAGCTAAGGTATTTTTTTATTTAAAATTAGGAGAAATAATGATTAAGAAAAAGTTTCTTACCACACTTCTTAGACATTGACTGTAATACCTAAGTGTAGTGACACTTGTGTGTGGTGTGTAACGTCAGGCCAGTTAGCCCTGCTGAGAGTGAGAGTAACGCCAAACACATGACCAAAACTCCAGAGGCAGTTTTGGCATCATCAGTATATTCTACATTAGATCATTTACTTATTTATTTTTTTCTGTATTTAGGTCAGGGTCTACAGGCTCTCACTATACAGATGGTACTTGTAGTGATTCTCCTGTTTTCGGCCTCCCAAGCGCAGGGATCACAGGCACGCGCCACCATGCCCAGTCTCAATCGCCATCTCAGTGCGCCCCCGGGGATTGGGGTCGGCACAGAACATGGTGCTGGGGATCCAACCTGGCTGCTGTGCTCTGCCCAAGCAGGTGCTTTAGTCCACTAAGTTAGCAGGCCAGCTCTCTCATTTATTCTTTTAAGGTTCTTGTAAGATTATTTCTTGATGTTACTAGTACACTGGCTGCTAGGATACCAACATATTTCCCAAGAAGGATGCCCACTGTTGAGCAACAGAAACACAGTAGCGCTACCATCCTGCAGGCTAAAATGTCTTGGTCTTACAAAGTGAACTGAGAAATGTTTCTGAAAGACAATATAAAGAGTTGAAATTTTCTTGCATATTTACATATTTGGTAAAACTCATCTGTATAGTGAAACTATCTTGGCTGGATCTTTCTTTCCTTTATAGGAATGCTTTCAGTTACAAATTCCATTTCTTCTCCTATTGAAGATCTATTAAATTTTATATATCTTTTCAAGTTTTGGTAATTTTATCTTTTGAGAAGCTTTAAACAAATATTTAATTTCCAAGCAAGTTAGATTTTACCAATTTTTCTTCATACTTTTAATTTTTCCATGGTCAGATGACATAATTACTTGACATTATTTTTTAAAAAAATCTTTAAAAAATTTGAGACTTATTCTATAACATTGCTTAACCATATATTCTGAGAGAATTGTCTCATATTGTTTAGAAGAAATTATATCCAGTTGTTGGGTGGAATGTTCTATTAAAATCAGTTAAGCGACTGGGGAGATAGCTCTGTACAGTAGCGCAGGACCTTGGCAAGCGCAAGGTCCCGAGTTCAATCCCCAGTACTGCAAAACAAAACAAAACAAAAAATAAAATCAGTTAAGCCAATTTTGTGGGTAGAAGTTTTCTATTCTCCAGTATGTTTATTTACTCTGGATTCATTGTACTTACTACTTACAGTGTGATAGAGAAGTCTATAACTCCTATTGTGGAATTGCCTATTTCTCAATTGTTTTGCATCAGGTTTTACATCATATATTTTCATGTAGTATTGTTAGGTACACACATGATTAGCTTGTTATGTGTAATAAGTGGATTGACACTTTCATCAGTATACATTTTTCTCAATTTCTGCTACCATTTTTAATTTAAAGTTTGTATTTTTTTTCTCATATTAGTTTAGCCTCTCTAGCTTTCTTGTAGTTACTCCTGTCTAAAGGTTCCTGTGGAAGTATTTTTATGGCCTCCCAGCTTCCATACTGTGAGTGCTAGTCCCATAAATATTTCTGTGTAGCACATGGATGTAGATCAACAACAACAACAACAATAATGCTGTTTAATTTGGGAGAGATTTCAATAATGTATGTTAGAGGAGTAATTTCCAGGGAGGTAAGTTTCACGAAGCTCAGTGCTTATGTGAGGAAGGCAAGCTTGTGTATATATAAGCAAGGGGAGGCCAACTGAGTGTATGGATGGGTAGCTGGGACATGTTCTATAAGAAGAGAAGATAGCAAAGGCTGTTGATAGACTTTGTAAAGTAAAACTCATGCATGTATATGTCATGTATATGTATGTATTTATTTTACAAAGGATTTTCTGATAGGTGTGCCTCTATTTTCTATATTACTAACCATTATTTCACAAGATAATTTTCAACATCTGCCTGCATTCTTTTGAATAGGTCCGTTCTGTTTAGGTAAGCTTTTGCTTCTCTTTAAATGTTAAAACTATTTCTGATTTCTCTAAAATTTAAAAACATTAGGAAAACCCTTAAATATATATATTTGTGTATGCATGTTATTACATCTTAGCATCCCTTTCTAGAATTAAATTTCTCAGGTCAATAGGTATGCAAATTACTTTTCTTATTATTGTATTGCTAATACTGGCAGTTGTACTGTGCAACATTAATATTATGAGTACAATATATGCTTTCCACTATTTATTCTAATAGTAATATTGCCGTAAATACATTAATAAGAACTTATTAAGATGTGTTTGACTTTTTTATACCTTTTAGATTAGACACTTATTAAGTTTGTAATGGATTGGGACACACTGATATATGAGTTTGAATGTAACATTTAGAGGCTACATAGAAAATTAATATTTCTAATTGTACTAAAATATATGCATTTTATATCTACCTTTTTGACACTTTCAATGACTGTCAAAGTTACTAGGAAACTGCAATCTTTTTTGTTACTTCTCAGTTAAATTCTATTTAAAATCTTTTGAGTTACAAATGTTCTAAAGATGATAATTTTTATTATATTGTATGTAATAATTATTTTCAATAATTTGATTTGCTTTTATTTTACAATAAAAGAACTAAAAGCTGGCATTTCTCAGTAACTGACAATTTTCTTTATGGAAAATAGAGCTAAAGACCACTAAGTATACAGCAAGGCATATTTTCAAGTCAGTAACTGTTTGAATTGCAGGTCCTTTTTGCTTTCTGTGCTCTTGCACTTTATAATATATTACCATAATGTACATTATGTATTCTCATAAAACTGTAGTACTTTAAATTTGTATTAGTATTCAAATTAAATCTCTTTGCATATCGTATTTTGTAAATTTTTACAAATGTTAAATGCACCTGTGTTATTACTGAAAAATTGCTGTGATCCACACTTTATTTGATTTAATGTTCTCTTCCCTATATTTTTCTATTAAATTTAGATAATTGACTTCAAGCTTCCAGGACTCAAACTTTTAAAAATAATGTAATATTTTTGTTACTAATAATATACTGAATTTTCAACTAATTAATCTAAAATTTTGCTGTTATTCAGCTCCAAAAAGAGAAATTTCTTTTTTCTGTTGTTTTATTTTATTTTTCTGAAGTTGCTGAAGTTGCTACCTGGTCCTCTCACATCTTGGGTGGGAGTCTTATCTGTACTGCTGAATTTCCTTAACATTGATTAATTCCTGCTGTGAAACAAACTCTCTTGGAGAATTCATCTGGTTTATTGTTTTAAGGGCTATTCTTTGTCATTCATCAGTTTCCTTTTGCTTTAAAATAGGTCACAACTTACATGTTAGGTTTATTTTAGTTCAATGATGTCTAGATTTATTTTACCTTGATTTTGCTTTGCATTATACATTTTAGATTGTTAAGACTTGCTCTTTCTTGTCCAAAGAACTTTTATTTTTATGCTTTGTTATTTTTAGAACATTTTTAATATATGTTCCCTGGTTGATTGGCTGGTTTTGGTGGGGTCACAGATTCCTTTCAAATCTAATTAGCCTATGGGCAATTGGGGCATTCCCTGTGTCCGGTAGCCTGTAACCTTAGATTACCACATGCGAGGGAGTGGTTTCCAAGCCAGAGGGTTCCTGCGCAGTAAGACACAGGGAACAGACAAGCCAGCGTGCCCCCAATAGGTGAGGGATGAGGAGTTCTTTTGTTCCGGTTTCTTTTATTTACCATCCATCCTGTTGTAGGGTGTTTGACCCCCTACTCCTGTGTACTGATGAGTTACTCTGCCCTACTTTTAATTTTGAGTTGAACATGGGTTTTTCCATCATTCCCAAAGGTAATTGCATTCATGAGCTGTAGTATATGGGGATGATGAGTTAAGCATAAGACAATGAGGTTAGATCAGCTGAAGGACACCCAGGTCAGTCAGTGCACGTACCTCATCAGGAGGAATGTCCCTAGTTAGGCTTTGTGGTTCATTTGTGATGACCTCTCCACTTAGGGTCCCCTTTGTGGAGGCCCTCTCACAATTTGGCCAACTTTGCATCCGATAAAAACAGTGAACATAGGTCAGCTGCCCTTGGCCACCTACAGAAGGAAAAGCAGGTCAGCTGGACTCTATCATTCATGTCTAATTGCCTGCCTGCAAAGGGAGCAAGGGTATGTACCCTTCCAGACCATGCTCCTAATGGGTCATCTCCTTTGACTAGTCTTCACCTCAGACAACATAGCTATAAACTCATCAGTGGACCAACCCACTGTTGAGCATCACACCCATCACATCCCAGAAGCCCAACTGTGAGCGCATCAGGCTTTAAGGACCATGCAGATAAAACCCATAACACATGCATGCTCATGCGGTTATTGTGTGACCTTATTTTCATATGTTCCCTCTCCTATGGGATGTTGTCACTTAACACATATGGTGAATGTATTCCAGCCCATACTCAGCATGGGCCAGGTAAACTGACACTACTATAAATGTTATTATCTTACTGTATCTTACCTTAATTAATTTATAGGTTATCAATAAAGATATTTTGGATTAAAGAGTAAATAGAGCCCATTTGAAGCAACTAAGAAATAGAAATATTGTTTTCTTATTTTATCCTTTAATAAATAAGTATTATAATAATAAACTTCCCACATAATTCATTATTTTAATTCAAATGATTTTATAATTTTGCTCACAAAATGGGTGCTATTAATTCTTGTTGAGTCATTTCCATGATATTGGTGTTTTGTTTTCTGATTTTCATCTTAAAATGATTGTTAAATAAGATGATCACTGAATTTCATTGACTATCTTTTCTGCATCATTTGTATGATCATCTGTTTTTTTCTTCCGCTTATTTGTTGATATAATGATATTATAATATTATTGGTCTTTGCTTATATTGCTGGGCTCTTTCCATTAATAGAGGAAAAAATTTTATTGTAGTTTTGGTGAGAGGGGATATACATTTTTTTGGTCTTTGATCTTAAAGGGGAAGACAATCAGCTTTTTACCACTAAATATGGGGTTTGTAGATCTGACTAATACTTTAGGCATACTGCATTAAGGATAGTGCTAACTTAATCTTACCTATTTACTTTTATGTTTTCAGTGTGATAAATAAAAGTGACAGTTTGTAGTTTATACGGTATTCTATTAAACATTACTGTTCAACTGTACTATCCCTGGTATTTGTATAATGTAGTGGGTAAAATGTAGGTAGAATTCTTGTAGGCCAGAAATTTTATTTACACCACAATAAGTTGCTTCTTCACTGAGGAGAAAAAGGCCAACTGCTTATTTTATATTCTTGTTGATTATTTAGTGATGTTGTTCCTCCCTTCAAATTTTAAGAAAAATAACCAGATACCAGGAAATAATTGTTTAGTAGATTTGTATCAGAAGAAATTTCTTACCATTCCTTTTCTCTTGATGAGTATTGATGAAAATGTGTAGTTTCTATGTGGTATTATAATGTATAGATAAAAACAAATATCATTGCATTACATTATATTTCTATTATACTATATATTATTACTTTATATCACATTTTATTGATTGGCATAATTTTCAAAATATTATAAATTCATTTTAAGTTTTGGTTTATATTTGTTATATATTATTATATTATATTTAATTTATTATTATGTTTATCACTGTAATTTTAAGATGTTGTAAGTTCATCAGTAGTTTTGACTTTTTGACAAAAAGCTAATTGATAGTTCTCTTCTCTGTATATTTAGCACTTTATTTTTAAGTAAAAGACATCAGGAGAAAATTATTAAAGAATATGAAACAAAATGGCTTTACATAACTAACGGGAATGAAGACAAAGTCTTTAAGGATATTTTTTCTAAGCCTGAAACTCATGTAAAAGGAAAACTGCAGCGTTGGAGACATGTAAGTAATTAGTAGCATGTAAGTATTAATTCTATAGTTAATTACCTTGAAGTAATTTCACTTATGATACTGAAGAGTAATGTCTGTGTCTAAATATTCCATTTTATTGTTGATCTACTTCCCATTCTATTGATGTAAGTCATAGATTCAGTGCATTATTACATAGTACACTGACTTATCTCAACCATTTTATGATTAATGGTTTGTATATTTTCTCTCTCAAGTATTAAAATTTGTAATACTGATTGAAAACTTATTTGTGATGGGAACAAATATTTACACTTTTAAGCACTGATAATTCTATGTTTAGTATAACTGTAATTCATGATAAAGGAAAATTTCTTGAGGATTAAATTAAAAAAAGAAAAACTCTGCCCGGGTTTGATCTCTGCCATGCCGTGCCAGCCCCGCCCCCTGGGTGCACTGAGACTGCGATTGAGACTGGGCGAGGTGGCGCACACCTGTAATCCCAGTGCTTGGGAGGCTGAAAACAGGAGGATCACTATGAGACTGAGCTACGTATTGAACCCTGTAGATTCTGTAGACCCTGTACTAAATTCATAAAAAATAAAAAGAAAAATGAAAAAGAAAAAAAGAAAAAATTACTTACATCAGTTGGGTGCCTGCAATGCACTGGGCTCATGACTTATTCTCCACAACAACATAAAACAGGTATTTGTGTCTACTTCTTATAAATCGTGGAAGCAAGATCAAGCAGTGATGAATTTTTAAAAAGCCCCATCAGTGTTTTCAATTTTTTTTGTTTTTTAAAGACAATAAAAAACAGTAAAAAAAAAAAAAAGAAAATCTGTTAGAAATGATACAGAATTTCACTAAGCAAAATGACAGGAATTCAATTTTGGTAGTTATATTAGATAGTGTTGTCTTAAAATTAATTGTTCATATTACCAAATATAATCATTCAAAATTCATCAAAAATTATTAAAAAAGTGAAAAGGAGAGAAAAAAATTTAAATATTAACTGCTTCTTTCAGTGTACCAGCAGAAATTAGCAGCAGTATAATTAGCAAAGCTATTCTGTGCACATACTTACGTATTTATTTTTCCCTTGTTTCTTTTTCCTTTCCCTCATCTCAGTTGTTCCTTCTAATAGTTTCTTTCCCTTTCACTATATTGTACCTTTCAGAATTTATTAACTCTTTCAGGTTACACTAGGGAGACAATATGATGTTTACACATGTGGGTTTCATTATTATTATTTTTGAGAATGGTATCTATTTGCATCCATTTACCAATGAAAGCCTCCAGTTTATCTTTTTATAGCTGAATAGTACTCTATTGAATAAAACTACTGCATCTTTTTAATCCATTCCTCTATTAATGGTCATTTGGGGTGTCTCCAAGATTTAGTTATGACAAATTGTACTGCTAGGGATAGGCAGAGAATTTATGAACAAAAACCAAATTGCATGGGATATATTTCAAGAATCAGCAACTAGGATCTTATCTTTTTAAAAAGTTTCTGCATGTCAAAAGAAATCACAAACAGAATAATAGAAAACCATGAAATGGGAAAAAATTTTAACCAACTGTCCCTCAGACAAAGGACTTCTGACTAGTTCATATAAAGAATTAAAAACAAAATCCTCCAAAATTCAAAAACCCAATTAAAAAATGAATATACACTTCTCAGATTAAGAAATACAAATGGCAAATAAATATGAAAAAATTTTCAACATTATTTTGTCATTCAAGAAAAGCAAATTAAAACCACACTGAGATTCCATCTCTTCCCAGAAAGAATATGGCTATCATAAAGAAGTCAACTAATAAGAAATGCTGGAGGGGCTGTGGGGAAAAGGACGTCTTCCCTGTTGTTGGTGGGTGTGTAGACTGGTGCACCCATTGTGGAAATCAACATGGAGATTCCTCAACAAACTAAGATTAGAGGTTCTACAACCCAGCTATTCCTTTCCTAGGTATTTTTCCAGAAGAACTGAAAACATCATACCACATAAGCTCTTTATTTCAGGTGGTCTGATGTTACACTGTTTTCTTTGTCCCTATGGTTTTGTTTTCCTTTGTATTCCTTTCCTAGGTAAAGGCAGAAGTGAAGACTCAGGATTGAAGTGGAATTAATCATTATAAACTTTTTAAAATTTTTTTTATTTTTTAAAGCAAATAAAAATTGATAAAATAAAAAAAGCACATGAGGAACAATGCAGAATCTCACTAAATGTGATAGGAGTTTAAAAATGGCTGTTATATTGCAACTATATATAGTTGTCTTCAAATGAGTTGTTCAGATTATCAGATATAAGCATGCTAAATTGGTCAAAAAATAAAAGAACAAAAAAAGTTGAAGCATTAAATATTCCTAATTTTTTATAATTTTTAAAGCATTGTGTTTGTGATAACTGATCTCATGTGTGGGCCTGTTCTTGAGCAGCCTGAATTATAAATGGTTCAGTCACATAAGCATAATTAAAATAGGGACTAGGCAAGGTCTAGTCTGTCAGCACTCTGATTTCTAGGTAAAGGAAACCTATCCCTAGGTGAACATCTTGAAGGAACATGTTCATCTCGAATCAAAGAAAGTTACTTTTTAAATAAACTTAGGCAGATGGATCCCACTCAAAATATTTCCATTATCAGAGGGCCAGCATGATAGCTCATCAAACTAAGCACTTGCTTAGGCAAGCTCAGAGACCAGGGTTCTATCCCCACCTGCCCACCCCCAGACATGCTGAGCAGGCCACCCAGACCGGGTGTGGTGGGGTACACCTGTAATCCCAGCACTGGGGAGGCTGAAATCAGAAGGGTCACCAGGATTCAGAGCTGCTTAGTGAGACTTTGTACCAAATAAATAAACAAAACAAAGCAAAAAAAATCCCCAAACAACAAAAAACCCACTTTCATTATCAGTACTCAAAGCCAGCTCTATGAAAGTAGAGCTCCACAAGATAGTATACTCTTATGAAATTATAAAGTTCATGTGGAGTTTCTTTGGACTTGACATATAGAATATAAACTCATTTACTTTAGAGCATTTGAACAGCTTCTTTATATGCTTTAAAATGAAGAGGCTTTCTGTATGTGTTGTATCTTTATAAATTTTGTATAGTGATAACTAATTTGGCTTTATTGTTATCAATGTGTATTTTAAATTTATATATGCAGATACATAAATATATATTACACATATATTGTAAAGTTTTGGAAATGACTATTATGTACACGAATAGGAAATAATTCAGTTTTCAAAGATTATTTTATCTACCATTTATAAAGTTGCATAGATCATAACATTTTCAAATTTCAAATTTTGTAATTTTTGGTAAGATATATTTATTATGATGTTTTAGAATTTCTATTTTCCTTTATGATTATATTTCTTTTAAAATACATTTCTATTATGGCAAATTAATTTCACAATATATCTTATATTTATGTGACACTTTTCTACATGTATGTGACATAAAATCTTGTCATCTACCTTTACTCTGATCTGCCTCCCATCCTCCTTCCTCCTTATCACTTCTTATCTGCTAATATTTTCCCTGGTATACTTATCTTTTTTGTTTTGTTTTAGTACAATATATTAGAGAAAATATACAGTATGTGATGTTTTGGCTCTGGCTTATTCTGCTTAACACAGTAATGTCTAGTTGTATCCTTTTTTCTTTTTCTTTTGAAAATGACATAATTTCATTCTCTCTTTGGTAAATAGTAGTCCATTGTATATATTGACCATATTGTCTCTTTCCATTTATCCATTGATGGGCACCTCAGGTAATTTCATGTTTTCACTATTATGTTTGTAGTGCCATAAACATGGGTATAAACACATCCTTGTAGTATACCAACTTGGCTTCCTTTGGTTGTGTACCAAAGGGTAGTATACCTGGGTGATCTGGCAGGACTATTCTTACTTTTTTGAGGAAACTCCAAAATTATTTGCATAGTGAATATACTAACTTGCATGCCTACTAAGACTGCAGAAAGCTTTCTTTTTTCTCACATTCTTGCCATTTTAAAAATATTCCTTATAAGGGGCATTCTGACTGGTGTTATAAAATCTGAATATATGCATATACACAGGGTAGCTCGGATAATTGTACTGCTGATTTCTATTGGTCTATTGAAAGGAGCAGTTAATGCTTAAATTCTTTTCTTTTTAATTTTTGCCTAATTGTTTTCATCAATTTTGTGTGTTTATATCTGGTAATCTGAATAACTAATTTGAAGACAATATGAAATAGAGTTATTGTTTTGTTTAGTAGAATTCTGTATCATTTCTAATGTTTAACTGTTTTTTATTCTTTTTAAAACAAAGAAATAGGAAAAAGAAAAAACAATCAAGTTAGTTTTCATTTGCATTTCCCTAGTGGCTAAAAATGCTGAATATCTCTTCATGTACTTACTTCCTACTTATATTTCTTTAGAGGTGTCAGTTCAATTCACATGCCCATTTATTGATTGGTATATTTTTAGGGGAATATTATAATTTTTGTGCTTTTTATTATTATTCTTAGTTCTTATTAATTTAAAATACTTGGTTCACTGTATATATTTTGATCATATTCATACCCCATTATACTTCCTGAAGTCTACATATTAAACCTCATTTGGAAGGGCAGCTGACAAAGATTTTTGCCTTTCTGCAGGCTGTTTCTTGCTGATTCATTTGCTATATGGAATCTTATTATTTGGATGTAGACTCAGTGGTTGATTCTTGCTGTTATTTCCTATGCTACTGGAACCCTACTAAGAAAGTCTTTGCCAATGCTGATGACTTCTTGTGTTCTATAGTGAGAAATCAGTTCTTGTTGAAATCCTCTCCCTGTGGCTATCCACTTCTTCCATCATCATTTGGTAAAGAAGCTGTTTTCTCCATGTACGCTTTTAGCCACTTTGTCAAAAATCAGATGATTGTGGCATGTAGGTTTGTTTCTGAGATTTCTGTTGCTCTATATGTCTGCCAGTTCCATGATGTTGTTGCCTCTTTGGCTTTAAAATATAATTTTAAATCAAGTATTGTGGTACTGTGATGCTTCCAGCAATTTGTGGTTTTGATTACTTTGGATATTCTCAGTCTTTTATGTTTTCTTCTGACTTTTAGTAATACTGTTCTAGTTCTGTGAAGAATGTTGGAATTTTGATGGGGATTGAGTTGGATCTTCAGGTCATTCTTGGTAACATGAACATTTTAACAACAGGGACTTTGCTAATCCATAAATATTGATGGCCTTTCCATCTTCTACAGATTGTCTCTCTATTCTTCTGAAGAAGATGGCCTTCAATTACTTTTCTTAGTGTTCTTCAGTTTTAATTTTAGAGATATGTCACATTATTGGTGAGGTTGATTCCTAGGTATTTTTTTTAGCTATTGTAAATGAAATTTTCCTGTGTTTTCCTCATCTTTGGATGTAGAATGGCTATTAATTTTTAAATGTTGATTTTATGTCCTCATACTTTAGTGTAGTGTTTAGGAACTTTACATATAGTACTATATTGTGTAAAATAATAATAATATGACTTCTGCCTTTTCTACTTACACCCTTTACAATTTTTTCTCTTACTTAATTTCCAAGGTTAAAAAATCCAAGTAACATATTGAATAGGATAGCTGAGAATGGATATTTTTGTCTCACTCTTGATTTTAAAGTAAATGGTTCAAGTTTTTCCATATTCAGTACGATGTTGCTATGGTTTGTTGTATGTGGCCTTTATTATATAGAGACATGATTCTTTTTAAAAAAATCTTTTTTATTTTTTTATTTGATACAGGGTCTCACTGTGCAGCTCCTCCTGTTTTCAGCCTCCCCAGTGCTGGGATTATAGGCATGCCCCCACACCCTGTCTCAGTGGCCAGCTCAGTGCTCCTAGGAGTGGGGGCCAGCATGGCACATGGTGCCTGGGATCAAACCCCAGTCCCTGTGCTTGCCTAAGCAGGTGCTTAGTCTACTGAGCTATCCTGTCGGCCCTTGAGATATGATCCTTTAATACCCACTCTTTTGAGGACTTTTACCAGGAAGCTGTGGTGAATTTTGCTAAAAACTTCTGTGTCAGGTGAGATGAACATCTTGTTTTGTTTCTTTGACTTTATTTGTATGTTGTATTACATTTATTAATTTGGATATAGTGATTCAGCCTGGCATCCTAGGAATGAAACCAATTTGATAATGGTTGTATCAGTCAGATTTCCCACTTCTGGGACAAATGCATGACACAGGCAACTTAAAGGAGGGAATGTTTAATTTTCCTCAGTTTCAGAAGTTTTAGTTTATCATAACCTGTCCCAAGAAGAAGCTACATCGAGAGGACGTTGGAGTATTTTGAGTAGCAAGTACAGTCTCTGCTTAGCTGGATCCCAGGTACAAACAGCACAGTGGAAAGGCCTGTTAGGGAGGAAAGTGGAAAACTTGGTATGTCATGGTGACCAGGGAGCAATGAAAGAAGTCAGTACACAGTTGAGGGGTTCCCTTCCAGAACACGCCCCAAAGTCCCACATCTTCCTTCCAAGCCTCACCCCCAACAGCATATTCAGCAGCTCAGCTCCTCAGTAAAACAATCCCCAAATAAAAATAGTCTCCCCATTGTTCAATCACGCTCTGGAATCTCCCCCATGAGTATTTAGGGGGACATTTTAGATCCAATCTACATTTTACTGCTGGCCCAGAAAGGATTTGTGTATATCTCTTTATGAAAAATTCATTCAGTCCATCTCTGAAGATTTCTAAATTTTTAATGCCAGTGTTATAGAAATATCTAAATACAAATCTCATCTGACACACAAGGGAAGCTCTTAGCGTGAGCCACTGTAAAAATCAAAAAGAAAGTTAAACATGGATGATGTGTAATAACATAGCATAAACATTACCTTTCCAAAAAGGAGAAATAAGCATATAGAGCCTCATATATAGAAAAGAATAGAGCCAAAACACAGCAGAGCAAATGTTAAATTCTCTAGCTCTGTGGCCATAACCTGGAGCAAGTTATGAAATGGAAGCTCTAAACACCTTGGGTGGCTTCTTCTCTTTGGTATTGCAGACTGTCACCCTCATAGTCTCTCTCTCTTCTGCTAGCTCTGCTTACTGCTTGTGACTTTTTTCAGACGTACTATGTTCCTGGCTTCTCCAACTTCCCGAGGGCGTCACTAAATGGTCACTTTCACTGTGCTCATAGCTCCCCCCACTTCCCACACAAAGGCATATTGCCTGGTTTCTCAGATCACCTACTGAAGTCTCGGCCGCAGCTCCCCTAATCCCCCAACATCTGATTCCACAGTCCTACAAAACCAGCCCCATATGGATGATTCTGAGGTCTGCCACCATCTTGAGCAGTAGCTAGTCCCCCTTGGACAATCCCTGCGGAGGCCTTAGTTTGCATAATGAGTACTGACAAAGCATTGCTAGAAAAGCAATTTCCTGGGCAGGTTTTATCAATCAAGATATCAGGAGCTGTCTTCAAATCAGAACCATTGAAAGGAGTTTACTTTTATCCTTTTGGACCATTGAACAAGTGAATTGTGGGGTCTTCCTGAGATCTGAGATCCCCTCAAGGCATCTTTACTATTGTCTGGATGAAAAGTACTTGGCTTCTTTTCAGTGATTGTCTTATCAATGACCATTTTCTCCTGTGAAGGATCTTATTTTCTGGTAAAATCACAAACATTTTAGTGGGATTTTGTTTCTTATTCTCACTTCAAACCTGTCTATAACCATGCCATAGTCTGAAGTTTAGGCTGTCTTGAATTTTCTTCACCACATTAATTAGTTCAACATTGTTAATTGCAGTCTCTCCCACAAGTTCTCAGGATATGGGCAAAAATTGTGGAGTTTAAAAAATATACTTAAAATCTGCATGCTATTGGTATGGAGTTTTCTATGATAGGAATATTTTTTTTCACAATGCATGTATTTTTATTCATTTTAATGAGAAAAAAGATAAAATAGCAACAAGACAGTTTCACAGTAGGTTAGTACGACAGTTACAATAATTAATACATTTCATTTTGTTGCCTTCATAATAGTTTTTCAGAGGACAAGATGTAGACATGATATCTTGTCTAAACAACATTAGTACAAACCTTTCTTCT
>NDGN011557283.1:12927-32937 GCA_002564285.1 Tympanoctomys barrerae | reverse complement strand
TGTAACCCTGTACCACCTTTTGTACATCCTTTTGTCAGTGTCTGACATGAGGATGAGTCACGGTTTCCTTCCTTTAAAAAAGAATAAAACTATATAATTTGACACAGTTAAGATATTTTATATAGT
Organism: Tympanoctomys barrerae; assembly: GCA_002564285.1. Lineage (NCBI taxonomy): Eukaryota > Metazoa > Chordata > Mammalia > Rodentia > Octodontidae > Tympanoctomys > Tympanoctomys barrerae. Next base: position 32,811 of record NDGN011557283.1, on the reverse strand, counting down.
TGGGCTTTTTTTGTTTTGCTTTGTTTTTTCAGTACTGGAGATTGAAGCCAGGGCCTTCACACTAAGCTCTATCCCCAGACCCTTTTTGAAAATTTACTTATTAGAAGGGCCGGCCAGATAACTCAGTGAATTAAAGCACCTGCAAGCAGGCGCAGGGCCCGGAGGTTGGATCCCTGGCCTTCCATTCTGGTCCCACCCCCAGGGGCACTGAAACGGCAGTTGAGACTGGGCATGATGGCGCATGCCTGCAATCCCAGCTCTTGGGAGATCACTACAAATCTGATCCAGTAGTGAGACCCTGAACATCCTGTAGATCCTTCCCTAAAATATAAATAAATGAATGAATAAATGAATAAATTTAGCTTATTTTTAGTCAGGGTCTTGTAAAAGACCCTGTTTCCATGTTGCCCAGGGTAGGCTCAAACTTGCGATCCTTCTGCCTCAGCTTCGTGGTTCAGGGTATGTCTGTTACCATTTTTGTGCCCATATCTGTGACTGTGAATGAGGGGATCACCTTTAGTAAGGTTAGTTAATCAAAGGGTAAGCAACATCCCACTTCATAGCTTTTGTAAAGTACTATGGCATTCGCCCCCAAGCTTTGGGTGAAGACATTTTTTAAAATCTGTCTTTTGTATAGGCAAATAATTTTCCTTGTTTCAAGACACGTATTTTGAGCCATTTAAGTATTAAGCCTTGGCTTTGGGCCAGCCCACCTCCCTAGGGAACATGCCTGACTTCAGCTCCTCTCTGCCCCAGACGGAGGGTGCTCCAGGGCGGCCACCTTTCCCAGCAGGTGCCTGGAGCCCAGCACTTTCCTCTGAGGTTAGGATCAGAGTCAGAGCAGGTGTCCAGCTGTGTGCTCTGGCCCCATGAGGCTGTCCTTGTCCTGTTGCTGCCTGGATGCTATTCTCAGAAAGACAGTGGCTTTGTTGGCTCCAGAGCAAGGGTTCTGAGTCACACAGCTCAGGGTTCGGGCCGCCCCAGCACCTGAGCTGTGTACCATGCAGGTTAAAGGCCCTGGGTTTCTTCCTGTGATGGGAACATGAGTGACTTGGAGCACTGTCCCAATCTAGCATGGCAGCCCTGGTCCATGGTGCATAGATGAGGTGGCACAGCATGGTCTCCATCACTGCTCTGAAGTGGAGCAGCAGCCAGTCCCAACATGGAGGAAAATCTGCCTGCATAGTTTCCAGGCCATCTTCACCGCAAACCTCACTGACAATAAATTTAAAACCTCAAGGGCTTGTTTTTTGACAGCTGTTCCTCTTGGATTTGTTACCTCCTTAGGAGTATTACAGGCTGAGCTTCTAAAGCCACACATGCGGGAGCCTTGTGCTCTGAAAACTTTCCAGGAGGGGGTTTGGGCACAGCCCAGTGGGACAGAGGTGCCAGGGAGAGTGTCTGCCGTGCTGGCCCTCTAGAGTGGCGGTTTCATTTGCAGACTGGACCTACGGAGCTCCTGGGCCAAGGCTTTTCAGTCTTGGTTTCATAGAGGCAGGCTCTGGGGTTCGAGACTCCAGGGCAGAGGCAGGCTGAGCACTGGGTGGGGAGCTTCAGGAGTAGGGGTAAAGGGCAGAACGCCTCTGTTTGCACACAGTGAGGCCACATTGCCTGTCTCCATCCCCTATGGGAGCCAGTCTGGGCAGTGGAGCCACTGATCAGAGTGGCCTGCAGCAGCCTATTTTCCTCCCACGTTTCCCCTTCTGCAGTGTGGACCTGGTCCATGCACAGATCCATGTGGCTGAGGGCCGGAGCCTGCCTGACCTGGGCCTGCGGCAGGAGAACATTCGCATCAATGGCTGTGCCATCCAGTGCCGGGTCACAACAGAGGACCCCGCACGCAGCTTCCAGCCTGACACGGGCCGCATCGAGGTAGGTGACCTTCTGATACAGACTGACTCCAGGCTCAGCTGGTGTGAGATTGTCGCTGCCTCTCCAGGATGCCTGGGTCTGTGGCACACAGTTGCTGAGGGACCTAGCAATTAGGATGAGTCATCACAAAAGACTGGTCTGAGTTGGCCAGGCATTGTCTAGAGTGAGAGGAGAACATTCCAAGAAGAGATCGCCCTGTACAAAGGCCAGGAAAAACCAGCTGGTGAATCACCTGGGATTAGGGTCACCACAGCAGTGGAGCAAAGAGCTAGATCTGCTGGCCTCCAGCCTGCTCTCAGTCTAGGGGAAGGGGGCTGACTGGCAGAGTAGGACCCCAGGGCTGTCTGAGTGGGGTGGTGAGCCAGACTCAGGAAGCTGTCAAGGATGAGTGAAGGAGGCCTGCAGATGGTGGTGAGCAGGCCAGAGTTTGCCCTTCTTTGCCTTCTCTTTCATCACAGTGAAAAAGCCCAGGCTCTGAAAGCCACTTCCCTCCCTCTCTCCACTTGTGCCCCTGCCCCAGCCAGCTCCTTCACCCCTCCCCATGGCTCAGGCCCCAAAGATGCAAGACACTGGAGGAGCACAGGGTCTTCTCCAGAGTCTAGGGCAGAGCATTTGTGCTGGGTAGCGACAGTCAGATGGAGTGGGACAGGGGTCTGGGTAGGCTCCCCGAGCAGCAGAGCCTGTGGGCCTCTGCAGGGTCAATGGCCTGCCTTATTTTCTGGAAGCTTCAGAGTTCTTGGGAGGTGGGCAGGCCCAGGTGGGCACAGCCCCACAGCCTGACTCCTGGGCCTAGCTGGCTGATGCGGTGCATGGCCTGGGCTGCAGCTGCCAGCTGCGTGGGCGCCACCTCTCTCCTCCTCTAGTCCATGGCCAGCTGCTCAGAGTCTGTTCACCACAGAATATTTTTAGCTAGCGGTTCCTGCTCACAGTCGAGTGTCCACCCTTAAATATTTTATTAAGTTCCTCTTTATTGAGCATAGGCCTGTGCCCCTTAGAAACAGAAAGGTGATACTATGGGTGTCCCCAGGTCCTTGGGGCTGCCCCTCCTTCCCCCTCTTCCTCTCATGACCTGAGGTCCTCCACCTCTGTCTCTGTGCTGTTATAAGCATTCTCTCCCAGAACACCCCAAACTGTCTCCCTAGGCCCTCGTCCTACCTCTGTGTCCTTCATCTCTGACCTGTTCCACCCCTGGGTTTGCTTCCTGGGCTGCCTGCACCAGCCCCGTCACACCTGTCTTTGCTCCAGTTTGGCGAGTTTCTTTCCACCTCAGTGTTGCCTCTTTGTCTCCTTGCTCCTTCCAGCCTCCCTTTTGAAGAGGCCTTTCCCCTCACCCTTATTCCAAAACACTCCTGAGTCAGTTGCTCCCTGTCACAAGACTATTTTCTTCTGCTGGGCAGACTGGGAGAGAATTAGATTTAGCTGCCATGGCTTCAGCATCTGGCTGGTGGCAGGTGCTGTACACACGCTCCAAGAACAAACTGGTGGACATGCAAAGGGATCCAGAGGAGGAAGGTGGTCAGGTTGCAGGAGGCTGATGAGACTGGCCCTGACCTGCCAGGTCCCCTTTCCACACTCTGATTGGGTTGCACAGAGCCGTGGGGCAAGCAGCAGGGCCTCGGCTTCTCTGTTCTCTCCTAGCCATGGCAGAGGCAGGAGTGATACGGAACTCTGAAGGCTGTGCTGGGCTTTCTGGCAAAAGTAGAACAAAACTTGGTGGGTGGAATTGGGAGCCCCTGCTACCCCAGAGCTCAGCCCAGCTGCTGACTTCTGCTTCCCACCCCCATAGGTGTTCCGCAGTGGGGAGGGCATGGGCATCCGCCTTGACAACGCTTCTGCCTTCCAAGGAGCTGTCATCTCACCCCACTACGACTCCCTCCTGGTCAAAGTCATCGCCCATGGCAAAGACCATCCCACAGCTGCCACCAAGATGAGCCGAGCTCTCGCCGAGTTCAGAGTCCGAGGTGTGAAGGTGAGAGGCCACTGCCCCCATCTGTCCTCGTCCCTGACCCACCATCATTTACATCCTTGTCAAGGGGCTGATGTGGCTCTATGCATTTTGCTTGTGGCTTTGTCTTGGTCAAGGTCGGTAGTTCCTTGGCCTCAGTGGCATGGGGGCTCTCCTGGTCCATTCACCAGGGCCCACTCAGGCCTTGGTGTCTGTGAGCTGGCTAGCCCCCTCCTCAGATGCTTAGTTCCTACCCAAAGGCCTCCCACCTGGTGGCTTGCTTGGGGAGATCCACTTTATTTATTCGGTATCCATTGCATCTATTCAAGGCCACTGTGTCTCTTCTGGAAGCTCAGACCCCTCAGGTTTGAGCAGTGGCCTGCACTTTGCACCGGCCCCCCACGACTTTCTTAGGCTCTCTTAGTGAGAGCCCCAGCCTGTGCAGATGAGTGATGAGGTCAGATCCTCCTGCCAGTCTCCGCCCTTACCTGGCTTGGTGTCTGCAGAACAGGATTTGCACCAGGGACAGCCAAGGAGTGTGGCTGCATTAGGGAGGGGACAAGGGACTGGCCCCATGTCCCTGCCCTCATAGTTTTTGGTTTCTGGGGGTGCTGTGATTTCCCTTGCATGGCTGGCCTTCCTCTGGCTGGTGGTGGCTGGAGGGAAAATCTGAAATGCGCACCACCTACCTCTTTGTTGGGCTCCATTGGTTACTGGTGTCTGTAGCTAGAGAGGAATTCACAGCCAAGAAGTACTGTCTTGTCCTCTGAACAGGCAGCACCTGCCTACGTATCCTGTGGGCATCGCCATCAGCTTGGGGACAGACGTTCAGGCCATCAGCTGCTGTGGGAGTCCCTCCTTCCTCTTCCCCAGCCCACACTGACTGTTGCTGTGTGTGGTCTCACCCTCCCCACAGCTTCTTCCGGCCCTACCTGTTGCTGAGGCTCAGCTGGTATGTCAGGCTCTGGCACTGCTGTCCCTCAGGACCCCACACTTATCCCTCCCACCTGTCCATAGGCTGTATGGAAGGGGCTGAAGAGGGCATGGGAAGCATGGGGAGGAGGGCCGGCAGGAGTACTTCTGAGCTTGTGCGCTGCGCAGGCCCAGCCTCTCTTCCCACTCACTGGGGGTCTGCGCTCTTCTGTGGGAAGCCACCTGGGCTCCTTGTCTGGAGCTGAGGTGTCCTACACTTGAAATGGAGGTCATGCTGTTCACTCCCAGCACTCTGTGCTTGGCTTTCCTGGCTGGGTGTCCTGTGCCTGGAGTCAGAGGGGTTGTGTGGCAGCACACACCGTGACAATGTCTGGGGGTGACTGGGCTCCCCTGTCCTGGTTGTTGTCTTGCTGGTGACCTGGCTGCACCCTGTGACTGTGTCCTGATGGTTCTGCTCCCTCGTCACCCTCAGCACCTCGCTCCCTAGGGCCATAGGGCCTCACCATTGTCCTACACCCCAGCAGGCCCAGGGATATCTCAGGTGGATCAAGTGACCAGGAACAGCAGCAGGATGAGGGTTTTTGGTTTCTGGGCGTGCTGTGACCTTCCCAAATGTGCACCAGGCGAGGTTGCTGGTTCCTGGCACACCCTGAACTTCCTGCTAATGCTGGCTCTCCAGTCTTGTGCTCCTGTCCCCTTCCCACACTGCCTGTCCTCTTTCCTCCCTCCCTCTTTAGCCACGTGACACCCCTGCTCCCTCTCAGCTCTGCTGAGGGTTAGGCACATCTAGGAACTTTATGAAAATATAAAAAGCAGGGCTGGCCAAATAGCTGAGTGGATTAAAGTGCCTGCAAGCAGGCGCAGGGGCCAGGGCTTTGATTCCCGGGCCTGCCATGCCAGCCCCACCCCCAGGGCGGGCTGAGACAGCTATTGAGACTGGGCCTGTTGGACTGCGCCTGTAATCCCAGCTCTTGGGAGGCTGTAAACAGGAGGATCACTGCAAGTCTGATCTAGTAGTGAGACCCTGAACACCGTGTAGACCCTTCCCTAAAAAAAAGAAAAAAAAAAGCAGACACTGGCATCCCAGGGTGACAACCTATAGCAGCCTGACACACTGGTGTTTCTCTGTAAGGGAAACACAATTCTGATGGACAGTAGGGGAGGCTGGTGTTCTACTGTATGTGCACAAGTATGTAAGCCCAGCCTACACTCATGCACCTCCCTCTCAGCTCCAGAACACACATGGGTCTGTGACCAAGAGAGATGCTGGTGTAAGTAAATAGAAGCAAAGTCTCCAATAGAAATGAGGAAAGGAGGAGCCCTGTGTCTGGGAGAGATCACTCACAGGGGACTCCTGCCCCATTAGTGTTCAGAAAGCCCACGGCCTGATTTAATGAATTGTCAGGGCTGGGTCCCAGCAGAGAGAGCAGGGCAGTGGGCCCTGGCCTGTCTGACTGTTGGGATGAGGACGAAAGGGGGAGAGGCTGTGCACACACTGCAGCCAGCCATCTCTCTGCCACAAGGGCAGGTTGGAGCCTTTTTTCCAGGAAAGTCCCCTGGCACAGCCGGCACAGCTGTGAAGGCCTTCAAGGAACACTGGGGAGTTGAGTTCTGCTACTAGGCCTAGGGGATGATGGGATGATGGGATGGGGTGAGGAGCTAGGGAGGGGTAGTCTTAGAGTAACAGTGGCAGTGGAATTCTCAGCCCATTAGGGGTGATATTTTAGAAATCCAGGTGCTTCTGGAGATGGTGAATAGGCCTACTGCTAATGGGAGCCATAGTGACATTTTACTGAGCTGTGTTCAGGAAACTGTTACCAACCAGGTCCCTTTGCCCAGGAGGGCTGTGCTACCAACCACCTTTTCTGGTCACTAAATGTGGTCTTAACTGCTATCTCTTCAGGCTGTCACATGCCAAGTCCGTCAGGGCGGTGGGTACTCATGCTCAGCACAGCATACCTGGGCTTCACACACAATACGCTATGTCCTGTGCTCACTTGCCACGCAGGGCATCCTCTGTGCTAGGAATAAGAGCATAGAAGCTCAGAAACTATAGCTACTCCAAACTATAGCTACTCCAGGCCAAGAGACGCCTACTGTTCCGGGTTGTCCCTTTAGGGCAGATGCAGTGGACAGGATCCCAGGCTACTAGGGTCACCTCTGCTGGGCCTGTCAGCCCCAGCCTTGATGCCTGTGCTGGTTTGTATGCCTCTGCCAGCTCCCTACCCTCCTCTTAGAGAATGAGCAAAACAAAACTCAAGACCAGCACTGAGGTGTCCTCAACAATTTTATTATAAACAGAAACAACACCCCTACTTGGTGGCTGCAGCCCTGCCTTGGTGGCTCTGAGCACCTATCGGAGGGACCTGTCCCTTTACCCCAGTCTGGAGGCCAGAACCAAGGAAAGTTGTTCCCTGTCCCACCAAGTACACGGGGAGCCTGAGGTACCGAGGATAAAAACCAGGAGGGGCCCAGGGCAGTGTGGCTTGCCATGCCAGGCAGCTGCAGCCCTGACCTTCCTGGCCACGCTGCTCATTCCTCAGGGCACAAAGAGAATCGCCCCCTCCCATCATACCACACTCTCTTCCAGCTGCTCAGCACTGCCCCCCAGGCCTCGGCACCCTGCTGCCAGCAGCCCCCCATGCACAGAGTGGCTCCGCCGGGCCCAGGCCCCTCCCAGGCGTCTGGCATAGCCGTAGCACCCAGCATCTCCCAGGTCCAGGGAGCAGCTGCGCTGGGGGCGAGGTGGGGGGCTCCGTGGTGGGTGGGGCTTGGGTGTAGGGCTGGGCCCTCCATTGGTCTGGGATTGGACATGGCTGAGCTTAAGGGGGAGGCGGCCATTCCCTGCTCCCCGGCCCCGAACCAGCAAGGCCACAGTGAAGACCAGTAAGGCAGCCACCAGCACACCCCCCACAGCCACAGTCAAGGTCCCGCCCAACACGTGGGCCTGTAGGGCATGGCACAGGGGTGTGGCTGGCAGTGTGGAAAAGTGGGCACAGCCCAGTAGCCTGGTGGCTGTGAGGTCGTAGGGCCCAGCAACAGGTGACAGGGCCAACAAGCAGAGATCGTAGTCAGCACCGGGTACCAGATGCTTCAACAGGAAGTGATGGCTGGAGGCTGGGACGATCCTGCAGGCAAGGGCAGGTGGTAAGAGCCCCAGTGTTGGTGTCCAGCCCTCACTCCCGTCTCCCCAAGGCAGGACCTCAGCCCATTCACAGCCCCCCACCCCATGCTCCCAGGTCTGACTCTGAGCAGCCCCTCAGGCCAAGAAGATACAGACCTTGTGTGTTCCCCAAGGAAGGCAGAGAAAGGCACATGAGTGGGGTGGGAGGTGCCAAGGGACAGCCAGGGAGAGTACTGACACCGGCCCCAGGCAAGAAGATGATGTGGGAGGCGATGGCAAAAGCAGAGGCAGAAAAACGTGCCTGTGCTGCTTGGCTGCACTTCAGACACTAGCCACACTGCCGCACCAGCAGGTGGCAAGGGAGGCAGCAGCTATGCCTGAGCCACCTCCTGCCCAGGGCCCACCTGCCTCCCTCTGCGCCCTAGGCAGCCAAACCTGACACTGCTCCCCCTAGAGTTCGGAGTTGAATATGGACCCCCTCAGAGCTGGAAGAGGAGGCAAGCAGGGGGTGGGTTGCAGGGTCAGCTGTGACTAGGACCCAAATGGGGTTGAGCGGTGTGTGCAGGCAGTCTCCTCACCGATAAATGAGGGTCTCGTCCTCACTGCTGTTGTACTGGATTTGGAACATCCACACGGGGTCAGATGGCCGCCCTGGGCCCCAGCTCACCAGCCCTGAGGTGGCTGTCACCTCTGTCACCTGTACAGCCGGCTCAGACTCTAGAATCCCCTCACCCTCTGCAGCAGTTCGAGCTGAGGCAGCAATGTCTGAGGGCCCGGGGCGGCTCCCCTCTGCACTGGTGTTCCCACCATGGGGCAAGGCCAGCACCCGGAGCTCTACTCTGGCAGTAGCCTCACCAGCGGGGTTGGTAGCAATGCAGGTATAGCCTCCTGCGTCCCCAGCACCTGTCACCCCTATCTCCAGCGTCCCATTGGGGAAAGCCCAGGCTCGGGAGGAGTTGCCAACCAGTCGGTCATCAGGGCCAACCCAGTGCATGGTGGGAGCTGGGTCACCAAGAGCACGACATCGCAGTGTAGCTCGCTGGCCCTCCAGCACCCAGAGGCGCTGTGTGTGTCGGGCAATGAGAGGTGGCTCACAAGAGAACTCGCCCTCAGGCACTGCCCAGAAGTAGCGGCCAGCTAGGCCCGCTGGGGAGGCGCAAGTCTCCAGGTCATCCGGCCGGGCCAGCCGCCGCAGCCATAGGAGCTCACAGTTGCAGTGTAGTGGGTTCCCACTGAAGCTCAGTACCAGGGGTGCAGGCGAGGCCTCAGCATCACGCCCGCGAGAGAAGAGTGGGTCGGGTGCCAGGGTGGCCAGGCGGTTGGAGGTGAGGTCGAGGCGGGAGAGCTGCCCAAGCTGGGCAAAGGCGCCTGGGGGCAGTGTGTCAATGACATTGTGGTCCAGGTTGAGGGTATGCAAGACAGGCATGGCACCAATGCCAGCCCAGGGCACCTGCCGGAGATTGTTGTAGGATAGGTCCAGGTCCTCGAGGCTCTCAAGGAAATCATCAAAGGCCCCTGGTGCAATGCGACTCAACTGGTTGCCGCTAAGGATGAGGTGCTGCAGGTTGATGGGCCCCCGAAGGCTGCCACTGCCCAGCTCCACCAGCCTGTTGCCATCCAGGTGCAGGGAGCGCAGGCTCTCCAGGTCCCCAAAGGCGCGGGCTCCAATGCGGGTGATGGCATTTCGAGACAGTGTCAGGTCCACCAGCCCTGTCATGTTGCGGAAGTCAGGTGGTCCCAGGGCCTGGATAAAGTTGTCAGCCAACCGCAGCTCCACTGTGCGCCGGTCCACATTGGGTGGCACAAATAGCAGGCCTCGGTGGGCACAGAGGGTGCTGAGCGACTCCGACAGGTTCTGGCAGACACAGGGCAGTGGGCAGGCGGCCGCTCCACTGGCCAGCAGCAGCAGCAAGAGTGGCGGGGCCATGGTGGGCACCCTGTGGGGAAGGGCCGCAGTCCAGGCACAGGTGGGGCTGGCGCAGGTGCCCACTTGTGCCCAGAACACAGTCCCAGAGCCAGCTTCCAGAGTCTGGCCTGGGGAGAGGTTGGGTTAGAGGCTGGAGGGGAACCCCAGGGAGGGAGGAAAGCTGAGGCTGCAGAGGGAGGCCCCCAAGAATTAAGGTCACATTTCCTAAACATTTACTGGGAGTCCAAGTGCTGGGGACAAGGTGAAGCATGAAGCAGGAAGCGGAGGTGGGCCAAAAGCAGGGAGGGTCCCGGAACTTCCTTTTCCTGGCGTCCCCTGGAATCGCCAGCCCCCTCCCCCCTCGGTGCCATCCCTTCCAATGCCAGGAAAGGTGCCCCCAAAATACCATGCGTGGCCCCTTCCCTGTTACCTCCCCTCGCCCCACTGCACTCCGCGACCCCCTCACCTGGCGTCCGTCGCTCAGGGGGCGCGGGCCGGCCTCTCTGCCGGCCCCACCGGCCCCCGAAGCCCCCGCCGACTCCAGGCCGCGCTCTCGCGGAAGCGAGGCCCAGGCCGCCTGCCTCGCGCTCTCCAGTCCATGGCGCTCGGGCCCGCGGCCCTGGCCCGCTCGGTTCCCAGCACCTTTTTCCAGCACGGTTCGCGGTGATGGTGGCGGCGGCGGCGGTGACAGGCAGGCGGGTGCGCGCCGGCGAGTGCGCGCGCCGTGGACACGCACGTGGAAGGTGGACGGGGAGGGGCGTGCAGGGATCCACCCGGCTGGGCTCCGGCTGGCTCCCGAGGTCACGAGGACACGCGGCCACTGCAGCGCCCACGGGTGGCGCCCAGTCACGCCCGAGGCCCGGGCTGGCGTGGGCCCGCCATGTCGCCCCCCATTGCTGCCGCAGCGCACTCACCCTGGCACAGGCGCGCGCGCCCCTGGCCACCCGGGCGCCCCGGCATCTTGCACTGCTCGGGCGCCCGCCGCCGCGGCGCAAACCTTACTGCAGACCAGACAAAGCGCCAGCTCGCGGGTCCCTTCACCGTCTCCCAGAGATGGGTCTTTGTCACATGTCGCTGGGCACCCTCCCCAACACGCCCACATATGCCCACACACCCACACACGTCCCCGCACCCACGGGCAGGGCCGGGCGTAAACCTGTACAGTTGCTGGGACCCTCTCGTTCACAAACACTCGCTGAAGGTCATAAGCGTTCTGCATCACCGAGTCACGTGGAGGGTCCCCAACAGGCACAGGCCCTTGGGGGGGGGGCACCCCCAGTGAGGCTGCAGCGGGGTGGGGCCGAAGGGGGTTGGCCTCTATGCTGGTGGTGCGCCCCGCCCCTCTCCCCTCCCTCCATGGGCCCCACCCCCACCCCTTCCCGCCCTGCTTGTCCGGCCCTTCTGAGCCAACCGGCCTCCGCCTCGGGCCAGATTGGTCTGCGCCGCGCTGTTTCCCAGCAGGCCGGTGGTGGCACGCTGTTTGAAGCTGTGCGTCAGTGGTTCTCTCAGCGGCCCAGCCCCACCCTCCTCTGCTCTCTGGGGCCAAGTTCCTGGGGAGCGCAGTCCTGGCCGGTCCAGGGTGCTAGGAGGTCTCAGAGCTGGGGCTTGGGTGGAAGCACAGAGGAGTCCCAGACAGATCGATCACCCTGATCGCACCTGCCACCACGAGTGGTCCCTTGAGTTAGGAATCTCAGAAAGTCGACACTGCTCACGGGCGTGTCCTTGTACTCAGGTTACCTAGGCGTCTTTTCTGTGCTTCTTTCTCCAGACCTGCTTTCCAGAGGCAGGTGGCAGGAACATAGGGAGGAGACCAGAGACTGGATGTTAAGCCTGCCTCGTGGACTGGGCAGATTTGGGCAAGTCCCTGAACTACTGAAGAAGGGAGTCTGCAGTTTGAGGGGAATTACTGGAAACCACACTTACCATTGCTGTGCCTGGGCCTCAGCTGTTGGAATTGTGAAATGAGGGATTCAGTCTACTTTGAAATGCCCTGGCATTAGATACGTTTCTCTTCTCATAAAAAATATTTCTAATCATTCTGTACATACACTTTTCCAGCATCTGCCATGTACCAGCCTGTGCTATGAGTCAGATAGGCCTAGTTGCTGACCTAGGCAGCTCCCAGCACAGAGAATGACCTCAATACCAAGAGACAAAGCTTGGGTCACCGGGGAGGTCCCTGAGGATCCTTTCCACTCCTGTGCAGCCCTGGGTTCACCAGGCATAAAACTCAGGGCCTCCTGCTTGCCAGGCAGGCACTACACCACTGAGCTACATTCCCAGCCCCTGTATATTCTTTAGGTAGGTTTTTTACTGGTGGTTTCTTTCTCAAAAGTCATGCCTTCATCCAGCTAAAGTGTCTTTATCTCTTTACTGTGCTTGAGGTGTGGACAAAAATTTACACTGTAGGTCATGCATATCTAAGAGCAATATTCATTACTGGTATGTGCTGACATGCAATTTAAAAACAGAAGGTTTAAACACATGGTTTCACATTAGTCACATACTAAGGTGCAGCTAGTCTTAGCCTTGACCCTATGCACCTGAGCTTTTGTTTGTTTTGTTTTTGTTTTTGAAAAATAGTCTCTCAGGTCAGCTGTGATCTCTGAAGGGCTAGGGCAGGAGCTGGAGGCAGGTACACCTGTTACATCAAGACAGGCAAGAGACACCGCTGGCTGGCCCCCTGTGCAGTGACCAATGATGGCCTGGAGGGGATGGTGTCCTTACAGTTACCCTACACTGGAAACCTGCACCCCCTACCTCCCCTCAGAACCTATGACCAGCTCAGCCTTTCTCAGAGCAGCATACACAGCATGCCACAGTTGGGGCACATGGGGGCCACAATTGGGGTAATTGGAGCCCTCTGGTGACAGACTCTCTCAAAAGGGTCTGTGTTGGCCCTCAAGTTCCTGCTGAAGGTGCGAAATATAAATCATAACTAGGTAACATGGAAATGCCTCATCCATAGAGCCACAAGTCCACAGACCAGGCTCACGCATGGAGTCCCAGGCATGTGGTTTCCACAGTCATGGGGTAACTCTCAGTGCTGGCCCATAGTTCCTTATGTGGCTTCTACTCATCCTGCGTTAGTCATATGCTGTCACCTGGCCATTTTATAAGCAAAGCTGAGAACCCTATGCACATGGCACATAGATCCGGGGACCTCAGACAGGCACCTTGTCCACCCCCCAAAGAGAGTTCCCAAAGAGAGCCACAGACAGGCAAGAAACAGGCTGAGGGCTGGGATTTCCAACAGGGACGTCCTAGGAAGGGAACCACTTTGCTGAGAAGGTAAGAAGAGTGGACAAATACGACCTTCAAGGAGACATGCAGGAAGAGCTTACCAAGCAGATGGGGAGGTGTGCAATCAGGAGGCACAGTTGGTGCAGCTAAGGGTGGCTGTGATGAGGAAGACCAGTGGAATGTTTTTCCTGAGTTTGAGAAGAGGTCAGAGTCTAGAGATGGCCCTGGGACAGTCATCCAGCTTGAGCAGTGACACAGGAGAGGGTAACAAGGGTGATGGGGTCTGGATTTTGGTAACTGTGTAGACAGTGAGACATCTACTAGCAGGCAGAGAACAGGGGATCAGGAGGGAAGCCGGGCTGGACCTGCTGAACTCATATGAGAAATGAACAAGGACCTGCCAGTTCTACCTTTGGGTCTTGGCTCTGGAGACTGAGACTGTCACTGGAGCCAAGACTAGGATGTGACCACCAGGTGGCATGCAGGAGAGCCCAAGCAGGACACCAGAAAAGCAAGATGTCTTGGAAACCCAAGGAAATGCTATCAAGTTAGGAACTGTTAGGAAGAGGAGAAGAATGCTCACTGGACTCAGCCAGGAGGAGATCACCTCATGAGTGTCAGGGCACAGACAGGAGCTGCTTTCCAGAAGCACAGGGCACTATTGTGAGAAAGGCTGAGCTGGTCCTAAATGAGGAGGAACAGGGAGGTGCAGGTTCCAGACTCCAGAGGAGACAGAAGGGGATGGCATTTGGCACATGCTCTGGAGTGAGCAAAGATTGAGGGTGTAGTTTAGGCCCTGGGCATATAGGAGATTTTGCCACAACAGGGGGCTGAGATTGGGAGGCCCTGAAGCTGTGATGCTCCAGGGTGGCATCTGCAGCCTCTCGTCTTTTCTCTTCTTTGTTCATGCTGCATGGTGACTGACACCCTCCAACCCACCTCTGTCCTGCAGACCAACATCCCCTTCCTGCAGAATGTGCTCAACAACCAGCAGTTCCTGGCGGGGACCGTGGACACCCAGTTCATCGACGAGAACCCTGAGCTATTCCAGTTGCGGCCCGCACAGAACCGGGCCCAGAAGCTGCTGCACTACCTTGGTCCGCCCACACAGTCCTATTCTCCCCTTCCCACCTGGCCCTCTGTCCCTCAGCCCAGTCCTTGTTCTGGTCCACATCTGCCTTGCTCCTAGAGAACCTCTTTTTTCATCCATATGGCCCTAAATAGGTCTATACTGCCTGGACCCAGGAGGCCCTGGCTTTGGAGAGGACAGGGGCAGCTGGAGCACCAGGCATCCTGAGAAATGTCCCTATCCCCAAGCCCACCCACTCACACTGCTGCCTTCAGCCCCACCTCTGTCCCATCTGGTCCTGACCACTACTCACTCTTTCTCCAGGACATGTCATGGTGAATGGCCCTACCACCCCAATACCTGTCAAGGCCAGCCCCAGCCCTATGGACCCCACCATCCCTGCTGTGCCGATAGGTAGGTGGGACTCATTCTGCCAATTCATGGGGGAGACAGATTACCACCTGCAGGATGGACATTAATATCCTTATCTATTCTAGGCCCTCCCCCAGCTGGGTTCAGGGACATCCTTCTGCGAGAGGGGCCTAAGGGCTTTGCTCAAGCTGTGCGAAACCATCAGGGGCTGCTGTTGATGGACACGACCTTCAGGGATGCCCATCAGTCACTGCTGGCCACTCGTGTGCGCACCCACGATCTCAAAAAGATTGCGCCCTATGTTGCCCACAGCTTCAACAAGCTCTTCAGCATTGAAAACTGGGGAGGTAGGCTGGAGAAGGGCTGGGATGTTGGCCAGCATTGGTGGAAATTGGGTGTCTGCTGTGTGTGGCAGCACCAAAGGCCAAGGACACTAAGAGAAGCTGGAGCTGTTGACAGATGTCTCTGTTAGGTCACTCTGGAGAAAATCAGAGTGAGAACTGAAAAAGCAGGGTGCTTGCTTGTTCCATAAACTGAAACCAACTCCAGCACTACTGAAACCAACCTGGCACTAACCAGGTTTGAGGCTGCAAGGCTGAGACCTAGGCACTGTCCTGAGCAGCTAAACAGCAAGGAGAATTGAAGGAGGATGTGCAGGTGATAAAAACATGTGCAGAAGGCACAGTGAGCCTGAGCACCCAGAGCATCAACAAAGAGAAGAGTTGGTGATGCTTGGAGCTGGGAATACAAGGAACCAGAACAGTGAGGAGGGAGCCAAGGCTCAGGCGTAGAGCTCCAGGGCATGGCAGGATCCCAGTGACTACCAGAGCTGATCTGAGCTGCTTCTCCATCCCTTTACAGGAGCCACATTTGACGTTGCAATGCGCTTCTTGTATGAGTGTCCCTGGCGGCGGCTGCAGGAGCTCCGGGAGCTCATCCCCAACATCCCATTCCAGATGCTGCTACGAGGGGCCAATGCAGTGGGCTACACCAACTACCCTGACAATGTGGTCTTCAAGTGAGCGTGGGTGGGCTGGGCAGACACTGCACAGTAGGGCCCACGAGCCCTAAGCTAGAGATGGCCTGAGCTCCCCACAGCAGACTGGAAACCAAGTCTGTGTAGCTGCACCCAGCAGGGTTACTATTTAGAAGCGCCATGATGTGCAGAATTGTAGTGGCAGAACCTGAGGAGCTTCCAAATTATTCATGTGGCATTGGAAGCCCTAAGAGGGAGATGCTGGGTCCCAGGCCATATGGAGTAAAGCTGAACTGGAACCCAGGCCTTGCGACTCCTTGTTTGGTACTCTCTCCCACAGCTTACCATCTCCTTTGCAAAGCAAGGAATCCCAGCTGGTCCTCCAGGCTGATAACTGCAATAGTGTGTGACTAGCTAGGAGCAGCTCTACCCCATGCAGATGTCTCTGGCCCCACCCTGCCTGGCCCAGGCTGTCCTAGAAAAGCCTTTGTCTATACTGTTTGACCCCTGCCCCCATCCTCATCAGGCCAGACTTCATCCCCTGAAGCTATAAAGTAAGCCAGGAGCCAGAGGAGGAAGTAAGGGAAGAGTGAGGTGGGGCTTATCCCTTTCTCACCTACTCAGGTTCTGTGAGATGGCCAAAGAGAATGGCATGGATGTCTTCCGGATCTTTGACTCCCTCAACTACCTGCCCAACATGCTGCTGGGCATGGAGGCAGCAGGCAGTGCCGGGGGTGTGGTTGAGGCTGCCATCTCATACACAGGGGACGTGGCTGACCCCAGCCGAACCAAATACTCACTGCAGTACTACATGGGCTTGGCTGAAGAGCTGGTGCGAGCCGGCACTCACATCCTGTGCATCAAGGTATCTAGCCCATTTGCCTGTCTATTCTTTTTTGTCCACTCCCTGAAACCATAGGGGTACATCTGGACCCTCCTTATCTTCTTCCCACTTCCTCCAGGATATGGCAGGGCTGCTGAAGCCAGCAGCCTGCACCATGCTGGTCAGCTCCCTCCGGGACCGCTTTCCTGACCTCCCGCTTCATATCCATACCCATGACACATCAGGGGCAGGTGTAGCAGCCATGCTGGCCTGTGCCCAGGCTGGCGCTGACATAGTGGATGTGGCAGCAGACTCCATGTCCGGGATGACCTCACAGCCCAGTATGGGGGCCCTAGTAGCCTGTACCAAAGGGACTGCCCTAGACACAGGTAGGAAGACATCCCACACCCATGTACCAGTCCTCATAAAGCTGGGCATACCTAGAATCCAGATGCCCCACACACCTAAAATGAGATCTGAACTGGCCCTGGGTCTTGGGAGGAGCCCCTGGGAGCTTGGCAGACTGTGAGACTGTCCTCTGACTTGGGCCTTCCCGCAGAGGTACCCCTGGAACGTGTGTTTGACTACAGTGAGTACTGGGAGGGGGCTCGAGGACTCTATGCTGCCTTTGACTGCACGGCCACCATGAAGTCTGGCAATTCGGATGTGTATGAGAATGAGATCCCAGGGGGCCAGTACACCAACCTGCACTTCCAGGCCCACAGCATGGGGCTTGGCTCCAAGTTCAAGGAGGTCAAGAAGGCCTATGTGGAGGCCAACCAGATGCTGGGTGACCTCATCAAGGTAAGCAGGGCCCAGTGTTCACCTGACACAACCTTGTGCTCTCTTCTGGGCTTCCAATAAGGATCCTAGCATCATAACCTCAAGTCCCTTCTCCTCAGGTGACTCCTTCCTCCAAGATTGTGGGGGACCTGGCCCAGTTCATGGTACAAAATGGGTTGAGCCGGGCAGAGGCTGAGGCTCAGGCAGAAGAGCTGTCCTTCCCTCGCTCCGTGGTGGAATTCCTGCAGGGCTACATTGGTGTCCCCCATGGGGGATTCCCTGAACCCCTTCGCTCTAAGGTAGGGAAGGCCAAAACAGTCATGAGGAGGGGGTGAGTACAGGAAGGAGGCCTAACCCTCTGCTTTCCTCTCTAGGTGCTAAAGGACCTGCCAAGGGTAGAGGGGCGGCCTGGAGCCTCCCTCCCTCCCCTGGATCTGCAGGTGCTGGAGAAGGAGCTGACAGAACGACATGGGGACGAAGTGACCCCCGAGGATGTGCTTTCAGCAGCCATGTACCCTGATGTCTTTGCCCAGTTCAAGGATTTCACTGCTACCTTTGGCCCCTTGGATAGTCTCAATACCCGCCTCTTCCTGCAGGGACCCAAAATTGCAGAGGAGTTTGAGGTCAGTGGTTCTGCTGCTTGTCCACTCTACCCAGCACCCTGCCCTCAGAGCTCCAGGCCTTAACCTTGGCCTGGTTTTCACCCAGCTTTGCGGGCTTTGGGAGCAGAAAGGACCCTTAAGAAACCAGGAGCTAGCCTTGACAAGTGAGGAGCTGAGACCCAGGGTGGAGGACTCCCCTGTGGTGGATGTCAGGGGCCTGCTTTTAGAACTTTCCTCTAGCTCTAAGCCTCGATGCTTTCTCTGCAGGTGGAGTTAGAAAGGGGCAAGACACTGCACATCAAAGCCCTGGCTGTGAGTGACCTGAACCGGGCTGGTCAAAGGCAGGTTTTCTTTGAGCTCAATGGGCAGCTTCGGTCCATCCTCATCAAGGACACCCAAGCCATGAAGGTACAGCACCCTCAGGACCAGCCAAGCAGTGGGTCTAGGCTGGGCTCGTTGTTTCATCCCCCTTTACCCTGTCTGCAGGAGATGCATTTCCACCCCAAAGCTCTGAAAGATGTGAAGGGCCAAATTGGGGCACCCATGCCTGGGAAGGTGATCGACATCAAGGTGGTAGCAGGAGCTAAGGTGACCAAAGGCCAGCCCCTATGTGTGCTCAGTGCCATGAAGATGGAGACTGTGGTGACTTCACCCATGGAGGGCACCATCCGTAAGGTCCATGTGACCAAGGACGTGACACTGGAAGGTGATGACCTCATCCTGGAGATAGAGTGATCCTGTCCCAGGCTGGCAGCCTGGCCACCCCCCACCCAAAACCTTCAGGAGCTGTGCTGCCAGGTCAGGCCCAGGCCAGTGCCCAAGGGCAGGAAGGCTTGGCCCTGGAGGTCCTGTGCTCAGTGGGACAGCAGAGACTCCTACAAAGGCTCATTCCCTTCAGCCACCTGTCCTTTCCTCACTGGCAGACAGCTGCTTTACATATTCATCTCTTGCCAAATAAGGGTCTCTCCTCATGGGAGATTACAGGTGGAGAATCAGATGGTCTCAGGACCTGAAGAAGGGTAAGGGGTCCTACCTCCTGGTTGTAGAGGAGACCTAAACCCCAGTTCTGGGGACATTTACATTTGCTCAATAAAACTAGCTGTCCTCTGCCCTCCATGCTGGGTCCTGTGCCATCCACCCTACCTCCAGTGCTACCCCCAGCCCAGAAGCAGAGAGGATGTGGCTGCTTCTCAAACTGGGGCTAGGGGGAGAATAGCTATTTTTTTCAATGGATCTTAGCCAAAAGGCCAAGAAGCAGTGACTGGTTTTTTCTTCTTTGGCATGTAGCCAGGATGGTTAATACCATGACTGTGCACCTTTATATACATACTCCAAACATGACCAGCCATCACTGAGCTTGCTTAGGTGGGGAACAGGGTTTGTTCTAAACATTTAAAACCTATGGGGGCTGGGGAGATGGCTCAGTGGACTAAGCACTTCCCTGGCAAGAGCAAGAGCAAGGGCTTGAGTTCAATCCCTGGTTCCACA
This sequence comes from Tympanoctomys barrerae, assembly GCA_002564285.1. Lineage (NCBI taxonomy): Eukaryota > Metazoa > Chordata > Mammalia > Rodentia > Octodontidae > Tympanoctomys > Tympanoctomys barrerae. Next base: position 13,675 of record NDGN011557283.1, on the reverse strand, counting down.
AAAAAAAAAACCAAACCTATGAACTGGAAGAATCAACTTGCACCCATCTTATGAACACAAATCAAGCCACTGAAAGGTCAGATAAGTTGTCCAGGACTCCATAATTAGAGAAAGGTAGAAAGGGACTAAACCCAGGCCACTGACGTGTTTCTAGCAGGGGCCAGCCTGTCACTTCTTTAGCTCAGGCTACATGCAAACAGGTACCACTTGGGCAGTAGAAAAGACCCCTGAGAATGGTGGTGAGACAGAGAGACTACTACATGCTTTGAGTATGAGGATATGGGTAGGAGGTTAGCAGAAGCACTGGCGCCTGGGCCACAGGTTCTCTCTGCCCATCCCACACCAGCTCTCAAGAAAACCTTGGGTCTCAGTCCTCTTACTAGAAGAGGGGACAGTAACTCTGTGTCACTGGCCTCCTACCCATGAATTGTGAGAGGCAACAGGCACAGTGGAGGAGCAGTTCCTGAGCAGAATAGGGAGGGGGATGGTGAAATGAATGCCAGACTCAATAAGAAAGGGGAGGACTGAGCCAAAACACCAAGGGAACCAGGCAGGAAGTACATCCCCAGGGCCCTGCAAGCCTATCTGCCCAATTCTCAGGGTACAGGTACCTGGCCTTGGACACCCAAGTCACATGGGTCTTCCTCCTCCATACCATAGGCTCACATGTGCACCCTCTAAACAGATTTTTTTTTTTTTTTTTTGCTCCGAATGCCTTCAGGGCAGGTTTGGCTGGCTTGAGTTGTGG
>NDGN011557283.1:0-12877 GCA_002564285.1 Tympanoctomys barrerae | reverse complement strand
CAACCTGAGCCTGACTGCTTTGTTGAAGCAGCACTTAAAGAACTGAGCTAAGGGGCAGGCCCCTCTAAACAGATTCTTGATCATCATCTCCCAACAGCTGCTGCACAGACAAGGGGAGAGGCTCTCCAGGGAGGCAAGTGTGTAACTGTGATGCTGCCCTTCAGATCTAGGTGAATGTGGTTCAGTTACAGCCAACCTGGGAGTACCATGGGGGACAGCACAAGCATTTCCTTTTCTCCAAGCATCAGGCTCACAGAGTGGGACCTAAAAGAATTTTCTTTGGAGAAGCAAAGAGAAAGAAAAAGGTCCTAGACAGGGTAGTAAGAACTATTCTACAAGCGAGAAGGTTCCAAAAAAGACCTTAACCTACTGTATTGCTTGGCAGAGTCCTTACTGTTTCTAGGACTGTGGCCTTTGTTCTGAGTTCCTCTGGATGCTGCTTGAGACATGATGACAGGCATGGGTGAAGAGAACCAGAAGCCCCTGCTCTGGGGAGATTCAGTGCAGGTTTTCCTGTTCTGGACTTGCTTCTGCTCAAATGAAGTTGGTAGTCTTCTGAGGGCTGTGTCCTGCCCGCTTTCAGGGGACACAAGCTGGAGGCTCCATCGATGAGGTCAGGTCCATGAGTACCTGGGCCCGTGTCTGGTACCTACAGTCTTAGACCCACTTGGACATGTGCTAGGACATGGAGCATGGCTCAGGGAGAAAGCCATAGCTTCAGGTGCCCCCATCCCACCCCCCTACTCCTGGGAACTGCTTACCGGGCTGAACTGCCCTGAAATAGTGTCTGAGGTAGCTAGGATACCTGGAATTCTTCCCAAGACCCCAAGCAGATGGATTCTCAAAGATTTGAGGCCATGTTACCCAAGTTAAATCTCTTTAATATCTCAATATAAAGTCCTGATGCAAAAAGACAATGAGAAAACCCTGGGAAGTTCAGGGGAGGGGTTTTACAAATAAAACCCCCTGAGCAGCTTTTCCGAGGCAGGGGTGGGGGTGAGGAGCTAAGAGAAGCAGCAGTCCAAAGTGAAGGAGTGCACAGCTCCTGGGACCTGCCCGTCACCTCACTCCCAGCTGCTCCTCCACCCCCTTTCAAGAGGGATTGCACCCTTTGGATATCTTCCTTCTCTTGGTCCCTGGGATTCAACTCGCTCTGGCTTCAATCCCCTACAAAAATTCCTGAGATCTCGGGGACCCCAGCCAGCCTCTCCCCTGTAGTACCCCTTAGTGGGGAGGGGCTGGGAAGCCCATGACAGTTCACTGGAGTCACACATGAGCGAAGGTCAGGAGCACAGGAGGGCCTCTGAGTCCCCTGCCCGTTCCAAAAGCACACAAAGGGGAAGGCTGCCGTAGAGTTTGGGATCCGTGAGGGGCTGGAGCAGAAGCAGGAAGAGTGCTACACCCAGGGCATAGCCTACAAGCAGGCACCGCCTCTGCGGATGCTCCAGGGCTGCACACACAGCCGGAAAGCCCATGTAATTGCAGAAGGAGTGGCAGAGAACCGGCCCAACCAGGTGTCCTGGAGAGGGGAGACAGTGCAGCTCATGGAGCAGCTCCACCACCTCTTCCACCCCTTCCAGGGCCAGCGACCCTCACCCCGATAGAGCTTAGTGGCCCACCCCCACCCACTCTACTTCCTTCCACCTCTCAGACCTCACCAAGCTGAAGGTCCTGGATCAACCTGTCTCAAGGAGCACTGAATAAACATTTTGTCACTCCTAGAACACAGTATTCCCATTCTCCCACCCACTCCTGTGGGTCCCTGAACCCCCAGAGACCCATGTGAGACTGAAGACCAACCTGTGCGGATGAAGAGGAAAGCAGTGTAGGCACCGAAGACAGCTGTGTAGGAGAACTGGAACGCTGGAGACGGGGAGGCCACAAGTGACCACACCTGCACGCCCACCCTGCCCCAGTACTGCATGCCATCAGCCAGAGACAATCCCCTTCCCCCTGGGGCAGCAGCTGCCTACTTCACCACCTATGGCTGTCCTCTGCACCCAAACTCCCATGATCGATGGTCCCTCCAATACTGTTGACCAGTGTTTCTAATTTTTTCCCTAAAAATGGTTGTCAAGGACACCCTAACATACTCATCCCAGGCACTCACCTGCAGATAAGAAAATGCTCCCCACACTGCTCTGGCGAAAACGCAGCTGCTCAATAATGTGGTGAAAATGGGCTAGAAAGAAGGTGAAAACCATACCATAGCCCTCTGGCCTTCACTCTAGGCTCATCCTTCACCCTCAGCCTCATTCTCAGGACCATACTCACCAACTCCAAAAAAGAGTGGGCAGGTGAATACAGCAGGGCCCAGGCCTGTGCATGGTGCTAACATGGGCAGCATACAGGCCCGGAACACCAGCTCCTCTGTCAGGGGTGCGATCACTTGGTTCCGCAGCCAACGCATATCTGTGAGGCAGCGGGCCCAGGAGCGGGGGGCTAAGGAGCAGATTAAGGACAGGCAATGAATGACTAGTTATTAAATAATGAGACTCAGAGGCACCTCTTTCACAACTTTACCCAGGCCAAATATAGGCTGGGCATTAACACTTCTGAGAAGTGGAGAAGGGGACAACTGAACATTATGTTTACCAAGCCCAATGTAAAGCAGTGTCTCGACACAATTTAAAGGAAAGGCATTGGTAGCTGAGGCAGGGTACTCTTGTAGTAAACTACACAGACATCAAAATTTAAGGCCAGTTCAGCTTTGAAGAAGCAAAAGGTTGAGGAAGCGGGGGATGACACACTCTGGTCCAGATCCAGTATTGGTGAAGGTCCTGAGGGGACTCCATGCACATTAGAAACCACTCTTATACACCTCCTGGCAATTTTACTGATGAGGAAACACACCCTGGGAGAGGACATCGCCTATCTCTTGTCTAGATTGCATTATGAGCCCACTGATTCTCTTTCCCAAGACCACCCTGGACAGACTATGCCTTCTCTCCCCTTCCCCCCCTTTGCCTTGAACACTCACCCAAGACATCTTTCAGCCCATCTGCCAGGTCACACTGGCAGTCCATGTACAGCTGCATCAGTGGGCCCAGAAAAAGGATCTGGTGGCATAAAAATAGTAGAAATCAAACCACTTTTTTTTTTCACCACAAACCACTTTATTGTCCCGACCTTTAACCTTACCCAGCCTCATGAGACTTCAGACTTCTTCAATTCTGGGATATCCTCTACCCCATGCATACTCCAGGGCCCTGACTTCCATCACCCAAAAGCTGGACACAAGGGGGTGGGGGGAAAGCCACAAACGGCTCATAATATTAGCGACAACACAGTAGGAAGGATAAAGCAGAACTCACCATGGTCAGCAGGAGGGGCAGTAGAGCTGCTGGGAAAATGCCCTCCAGTCTGAAACCCATCAAGGTGAGAAGGGATGTGCCTGGCTGAGCCACAGGAAAGGGGGCATCAGTCCTGCTCCCTCCCCAAAGACCCTTGAGTTCGATCTTATTGCCCCTTGCCCCGTTTCCTTCGCACCTGGATACCAGTGAGTTCCCTCCAGAGCAGCACGCAGAGAGGCGAAAGACTGGAGACCACCAGGACACTGGTGAAGCGCCGCTTGATGACGGCGGGGTGGTCCCTACGAAGGGGACAGTAAGTTCAGGGGACCCTCAACCACCACCTGTCAGCTTGGTCCGCCCCTGGCTCACCCAAGCTCCGCCCGCCGCTCAGCCCGCGGGGGCGCGGATTCAGGCCGCGCGCATTCCCCGCACCTGGGCAGTTCGCTCTTCCAGACATAGAGGCTGCCCACGTAGGAACAGGCGAGGCTGAGGCAGGAGAACACTGACAACCAGCAACACAACTCGGGCCTCCGGCCCCCTAGCGCTGTTGACTCGGACTGCCGCTCAGGCCGCGACACAGACAGCAAGCGTCGCGCATCCCCGCCCAGCGCCGCCATCAAGCCCGGACCGCGGCGCGTACCAGTGACGCTAACCCTTGGACGTGCGGATGACGTCATGCGGCGAGTCAAGCCTTGGGCTCCGCCCCCCCAGCGTCCTCACCCAGGTACTGGAATGGTCTCAACGCACTCGTGGAGCAGCTTTATTGAACATCATACAGTTGCCCGCAGATAACCCTCCCCACACGTCCCTGAGGAGTTTTAGGATCGTCACGATTTACGACCCCTCGCCAGAGCCTGGATTCAGCCAGTCTGCCAAATTCGCAACTTCCTGCAGCCATAGGGCATCCTGCGGGAGCAAAGGGGCCGGAGTAAGAACCCTTTCGCAGCTGCCTGTTCCCTCGCCCTCCTGCCGCGCACGCGCCCTTATTTGCATGGCGCTCCCCGTTACCTCTTGGCCGCTCACGGGGCTTCCCCTCTCCAAGGCCGGAGCCCCATCTTGGGCTGTGGGGATCTCTTCTCCCCTCGGGAAGAGAGAGGTGTTGGGCGGCTCTGCACTACGAGAGGCCGTGAAAGCTCTCTTCTCGCCGTGGCGGAAGCTGCAGCTCTTGAGCCTCTTGTGTTCTGCTTGCTGGATCTCTAGAGGAAAGCAAGCCCACTTCATCTTACTCAAGGATCCTGTCCAGATCAAAACCCTGCAGCTACCGGGCCTTCAAAATGGTTTCAGGCCTATCTCTCCTGAGTTGGGCCTTGTAAGGGGCATCTGAGATCCAAGTCCTTACTTGGAGGTCCAGACTCCTTTAGTAACTTTTCAAACGCGAAATTGTCCTTGAAGTCTGCACTGTCAAGCCCTTCCCTCCCTGCCAAGCTCTGATACCTAGAAAAGCAGGCCAGTCTCACCTCTCTCCTATGACACTATGCAGTGCCCTAAGGCAGCTTTCCTATTCCTAACTGGCTAACTTATGCAAATGTAAAACACCTTTAGATCTATGGATTCTTCCTGAACAGATCCTGGAAATGTAGATAAGTGAGCTCTTCCCAAAGAGGAAAAGCTCAGGTGCTGTGAGGAATGCAGAAGTGGGTACAAAACCCTGCAGGTAAAAGAGAAGGAAGCTGTTAACTAACCGTGAGGAGGTGAGGAAAGGTTTCCCTGAAGCGATACTCGATACTCGAGCTAGGATTGGAGAGCGAAAAGGAATTCCATGCTGAATGTCAAGCAAATAAACTTCACACAAATGCAAGGCGCGCGCGCGCGCGCGCGCGTGTGTGTGTGTGTGTGTGTGTGTGTGAAATTCTAGGAGATAAATCTAGGACAGTAGTAAAAATCTGAAAAGGCTAAGAAAGCTTTTTATACTCAGGAAACAAATAAGAAGCCAGGAAAATATTTTAAGGACTGGAAAGATATTGTTGATTTTGTATTTCACAATTATCATTTTGTCAAGGGTTGGCTTCTATCAAACTACAGGCAGGAGGACCTGAAGAGCTCAAGACAAGTGAAGTGGTGGGGATGGAGGCACCACCAGCATAGTATTCATTGGGCCAGACTCATGGGTCTGGTGACCAGCTGGGTGAGGGACACGGAGAGGCTTGTGGGATAAATCTGAGATTTCAGATGTGAAAAGCAGGATAGGGAGTGGTGCTGTGACAAGATTAAGGGAAGAGGAGCTGACCTTGGGACAGGTGTGTAAAAGGTAAGGCCATCAAGACAGAAAAAAACAGGCGCCTACAGGACCTCCAGTGGAGCTGCCTAGGGAGCAAATACGGTTCTCTCTGATGCTCCCGAGAGGCCTGCGTGGGTATACCGATCTGAGTCTAGGAGTAGTGGTCAACAGCTGTGTAGACCACAGCTAGAAGGGCATTTAGGATGAACACTTTATTGATGGCTAGAGAAAAGTGGTAGAAGAAAAAAGCTGAGAAAAGAGAGAACCAGGTGAGTAGCAGTCTTACAGGGCCAAATTCTGCAAAGAGTTCACTTATGGTAAAGCTAAATGCACAATTTGATAATTAGCATATCTTTCCTAACTAGAGAGACCTTGCAGTTTCAGAGGCAACAAAGAAATCAAGTGCTTTAGGTTCCAGAAAGGGGGGCGAGATAGTAGCTTGCTTTTATGAGAACCTTGGTTGAAATGGGATAGACAGAAATTGAGTAGATATAGGAAGTAAATTCAGGGTCACAAGAGATTTACTTTTGAAAAAATGAGAGCTCAGCAGGCTAGAGGAAAAGAACTAAGAAGAGAGTTGAAAGTATAGAAGAGCTAGCTGACACAAGCAAGTTTTGAGAAAGCAGGAAGGATGATAGAAGCCTGGAAGTAACAGGTCCCCACGCTGATAATGTTCAGCAGTGGGAGGGATACAAGCTGCCAAATTTCCTGAGAAAAGAAATCAATAAAGTGAAGTAGGAGGCTAAATTAGGGGCTGAAATTAGGTAGATGGTTTTTTGTTGTTTTTTTTTAAAGAATGGAGCAGCCAGGGATATAGTTCAGTGGTGGAATGTTCGCTTAGCATTTAGAAGGACCTGGGTTCAACCCCTAGTACCTCAAAAGAGTGGGTGGGAGAAAAAGGATTGGAGTAGCCATTGCAGAGAAAAGGCCAGAAAGATAAGGCAAAGGACTGACAAATGAAAGGCTCCTGAGTGAACAGACCATGGATGTACCATGGCATCCAAACACAATTTTTCAGTGAATTTATTGAAGAAACCTGCCCACATGGGACATAGAGTGCATGCCAATGAGAGGGCACAATAGCTCAAGTAACTGGCATCTGGAGTTTAAGGCACCATATTGGATAGTGAAGAAAAGTGTGGGCTCTGGAGAGAGCAGATTGAATTCAGCTCTTCTGTTCGGTATGGTGGCAAATGCCTGTAATCTCAGCACTTGGAAGGCTGAGGCAAGAGGATCACTATGAGTTTGAGGCCAGCCTGAACTACATAGTAAGACCCTGTCTCAAAAAGAAAAAAAAATGGATAGGTTTGTGCCCATGCAGTGGTCTACCAGGGTCATCATGGCATCAAGTCAGCATGGTGTGAGGATACCAAGACCAACTGTCCTCTTCTCCCGGTTAACTCTGAACTTCCTCTTGTTTTTCTTGCATGCAAAGACTTCCCCGGTCAATACCTGTTATGACCCTGACAAATTCTTTGCCAGCCTGCTTCTTCCCCAAGGGTCCCTGCTTCTCTTCTGCAGCCCTCCCTGTGCCAAGCAATAAAAGGTGTCAGTACTTTTCTCCCACTTCTCTTTGGTATGAGAGGAAGGAACAAGAAAGTCAGAGAGATGGAAAGGAGAGTGGGATAGAGGAAGGGAGGAATGGAGAAAGGGAAAGAAAGAAAGAAAAATCCAGTCTTCCTGTTAATCCTTGACCCTAACTCTGAACCTGGGTTCCCTCACAGGTGAAAGAGGAAATGTCACCCACAAGGTCACTGTGGGGACTAAATGAGATGAGGTCTATGCAAGAGCCTAACATCTGTCTAGAGTCCACAGAGAATGCTAAGTTAAATCTTAATTTTTTTCTTTCAAGAGAAGATACTTATTATTTTGCCTCTTCTTGCCTAAGATACCAAATTGTATATACATAGTATGCTTCCATTTTTAAAAAACTATTCAAATCTAAATTTATAAAAATAAGTATACAAGTCTTCACTGGCAATGGTCTCTACATTTAAAGCAGTACAACTGACAAAATGATTCAGAACACATCTCAGACCTAAGTATAGACAACATGCTGGATTTTGTAGTTATAACCCCCAGAAACAGTAATTTACTAATGAAATGTAGGGGCTGAATTCACAGTCTCCAAATTCTCTCAAGCCTATATAATCTTTTGTCAAAAAGATTCAGGATATATAGGAGAGCATCCCTGTTAACTTGGCTACCCAGATTTGAATTCTGGCTCTGTCATTTACTAGCTGTGTGAGACAGCTAAGTTTATTGACATCTCTGAGCCTTGGTTTCCTCAACTATAAAATAAGAATAACAATAGTATCTACTTCAAAAGATATTTTGAGAACTAAGAGCATTAACATACCTTAAAAGCTCCAGAACAGCATCTGGCACCTGCCAGTAATTACACTGCATAAGAACTACTACGCCCACTGCTGCGGGCCCCACAGGCTGATGAAGGATGAGGGCCTATGTGAAGAAAGGCTTCAGGATAATCTCCACTGCTTACATATGCTGACACTTCCTCACAACACACACCAAATCTGAGGTATCCGCACCCAGAAGCAGCCTCCACAGCCCGAAACAGAGTATTAACCAGCATCAACACAGACGACTGAGGAAAGACATGAAGGAATCAACTAGATTTAGACCCTGATTCTACTTAGTATGCTCTCCCCTGATCCATCATCTGTACTAACACAAATTGTACTTGAATTTTTCAAGTCCTATCATACCAGCATTGGGGAGAAAATCCCTGCTGGGGCCCTGGGAGACCCAAAATGGCAGTGGGTGCCAACCAGAAGCCAAAAGGATGTGGCTATGGTTGAAGGCACATTTCTTTTCTTTCATAGTTTCAGTCTGGAACTTAACGAAAAAGCTCAAGCCTTACCTGCAAGAAGGGCTGGGCTGCTGTGCTCATGTGCGTCCTCTGTGCTCTGGGCCAAATCCTTCTTCTCTGGAATTAGCTGCTTAGAAGATTTAAAAGTTCCACGTGAGTTTTTCTGAAGCATGAATGAGCCCTAGTGAAATATGAGTGTGGCTGGCAGCTTCACTCAATGATCTCACGGAGCTTTCTCCACCTAGAAGTCCCATGAACTTGCTCCTGGCTCTTGAGTTCTCCTGCACAGCCTTTTTTTTTTTTTAAGACAAGGTCTCACTGTGTAGTCCAGGCTGGCCCTGAACTAACAAAATCCTCCTGTTTCAGCAACCCTGAGTGCTGGGATTAGAAGTGGGCACCACCAAACCTGGCACAGGGCTTCCTTCTGTGGCTCATTCTAGCCACTCAGAACACATCCTTCTCTGAAATGAAGATAGTTCCCTATCTCCTTGGAACCTGAAGTATGCTCTCCATGCCATTGTTCATCATTTTTATGTTAATATGTCTATTATCTATACTTCAAATCCCTTGGAAATTAATGTTCAGCATAACTCTGTCCCTTTACACCTAGTAATACCTTACATAGGGTCAGTGATCACAGTCAAGCATAAGAAGACACAGGACACATACTGTAGTCTTTTCAAAATGTGGCCTTTCAAAATCCTGCCACATTGGTTGGTCCAATGTGGACAGGGAAACAGAGGTACACACTAAGACCAAAACCCAATCTTTCCAGCTTTCTTTTCAAGAATACAAGTCAGGTATGGCAGCACAAAGCCTATAACCCTAAAATACAGGAGACCAAGGCAGGATTCAAAGCTCAGGTTCCCCCTGGGTAATGTAGTGATTTAGCAAGGCCTTGTCTCAAAACGAAAACAAAAAAGGGGCTGGAGAGGTAGCTCAGTGCAGAGGCCCTGGGCTGGCTGAATCCCCAGTAATAAGGCAAAAAAACAAAAAAGAATATGAAATATATATATATATGCATATATATATATATATCCATAAAAATTAGAAAGTCATGTTTTAAGGGTAACTATGAGAAAAGTGAAAAGTAAATTTTAAGAAGGAAAGAAAATATTTGTAGCTGTTGGGCTCCTGGCTCCTTCCCAGCCTTTGTTGCAGCTGCTTTGCAGCCATTTTCAGCATCCAAACAAGCCACTGTCCCAGGATGGTGATCCGCATGTATATTGTATCTTCTTCTGGCTCTATGGTGATTTAGAAGAAACAGCAAGATGTGCTTGGTTTCTTAGAAGCCAACAAAATAGGACTTGAAGAAAAAGATATTGCGGCCAACGAAGAGAATCAGAAGTGGATGAGAGAAAATGTACCTGAAAACAGTTGGCCAGCCACAGTATCCCGTGCCACCTCAGATTTTCAATGAAAGCCAGCACCATGGGGACTATGATGCTTTCTTTGAAGCCCGAGAAAATAATGCAGTGTATGCCTTCTTAGGCTTGAAGGCACCACTTGGTTCAAAGAAAGCAGAAGCCCAGGCAAAGCAGCAAGCATGAACCTTAAGCATTCTGCCTTAAGCATCTTGAAAAATGAGTCCCTATTGCTTTTATAAATTAAGTTTTTCAAATATCAAAATTATCTTAATTTCAAAAGAAATTGCTTCAAGTTAAAATAATTAGGTGGTGTTTTCATGTATAATAAAATGAATGCATAAGTAAAATATGAATATTATGTTGAGAATAATAGAAGATTATCATAAAATTTTAAATATGGGATAGTATTGTGTGCCAAGACATTGTTTGTGCTTCAATGATTTTTACATAGATAACACCCTTTTTGAAACTACTGCAACGTAATTCTATCTGCAGCTAAGCAGTGAGAAAATGAGAAAGAGATTCTGTCTCGTTTCCAAACTGTTTCATTAGTTTTGGTGAAGAAGAATGTATGTGTTTTTGAAGTGAAGCTGTGATCAAAAAATAATTGCAGGTAATGACACTGATATGTGAAACATTTTAATTTTGTGTGGGAATTATAACATTCCCATTCTTTTGTAAAAGAAACTTCTATGTCCCGATCCACCAGCTCCCAAAGATTCGTGGTGTAGACTTTCATGCCACATTAAATGAGCAGATCGCATGACCTCTCCATAAAAACAGGTGCATTCATTTGACAAGTTCTTTAATTGCATTCTCATGATGAAGTCATGTTTCTGAGTTGCTTATTGCAGTGAAAATATACACATTTTGTCATGGAATTGGGATAGCAAGTAAGCTTAAAGAAGCATCCTTTTAAATAGAGCTCAGATTTTAACTATTAAAAAGTATATTGTCATTTATTACCTAAGATTTGTGTTCCATAGGTTTCTGCTAAAAGAAATTTCAGTGGATTTCCCTTTTTAAAGACACATTGCAACTGAGAATGCCATTGTGTCTTGATACTGGACCTTTTTGTTTCAGTTTAGTCATAAATTGTTTGAACAAATTAAGCCAAGCAGAGATAATATCTTCTGTGCCCCTATTCCATGAAAATGTATAAATATCAAGTAAAAGGGTTATGTTAATCAGTGTCCCATTGTTGTGACAAAACATCTGAGAAACAATTTAAGAAAAGAAAAGGTTCCATTTGGCTCATGGGTTTGGAGGTCCCCGTCACTTGGCCTTATCACTGAGGGCCTGCAGCAGACGAGAGCATGAACGTGCTGGGGAGAGCATGGAAGAGGAAAGCTGCTCACCTCGTGGGGCAGGGAAAGAGAGAGAGAAAGGTGTCTTTTTCAGCAAAGCTCCTAACCCTAAACACATTCCAATATGAATTCATCAATGGGTTAATATGTTGATGAGTTTAGAGCCTCTCTTATCCAATAATTTTTTTTTTTTTTTCCCGGAACCGGGGATTGAACTCAGGCCCTTGCCCTTGCCAGGAAGCACTTATTCCACTGAGCCATCTCCCCGGCCCCTATCCAATAATTTCTGAAAGGCTTCATGGCCACCTACTGCTGCTATGGGAACCAAGCTTTCAACACATGAGCTTTTGAGGGACACTGTAGATACAAACCATGACAAAGGATATCTTTTAAAATATTATTAAATAATTCTAAACAGGAAAAGTCACCTAAATCACTTAATTCAGAAAGGAAGGCTTTTTGCATTAGCTCTGTACTAGCTATTTCAAAAAATCAGTTCTTTCTTTAGTTTACCCTATTTCTTATTTGCCAGGCTGTACTCTATAAAAATCAACAGGGGGCCGGGGAGATAGCTCAGTAGAATAAGCACTTGCCTGGCAAGCGCAAGGGCCTGAGTTCAATCCCCAGTTCCACCAAAAAAAGAAAAATCAACATATAATGCAAAAATGGCTTTGTTTATTGATAATGAAATGATGTGATGCTTTAAAATAAACTCAGTACTTTCAGAAAAAAATATGTAAATCATATCTGATAAAGTACTTTTTATTGAGAATAAATAACTTATAACTCAACAATAAAATAATAACCCAATTTAAAAATGGACAAAGTGGGATGGGAAGATAGCTCAGTAGAATAAGAGCCTGCCTGGAAAGCACAGGGTCCTGAGTTCAATCCCCCCCACAAAAAAAATAGGGCTGGGGAGATAGCTCAGCAGTCTAAGCGACTGCCTGGCAAGCTCAAGGACCCAGTTCAATCCCCTGTACCACACGCCATGCCAGCCTGGAACCCAACATGGTGGTGTATTCCTGTAATCCTAGCACTGGGGAGACTGAGACAGGAGGCTCACTGTGAGTCCAAGCTGCATAGTGAGACCCTATAACAAATAAATATTTTTAAAAATCATTTTTAAAAATGGACAAAGGACACACTGAGGAGACAGCTCAGCCACCTAAGCACTTGCCTGGCAAGTGCAAAGTCCTGGGTTCAATCTCCGGTACTGTGCTGGGGAGGCCGAGACGGGAGGATCTACGAGGCAGAGCTACCTAGCAAGACCATGTACCAAATAAATAAATAAAAGATTAGGAAAAAAATGGACAAAAGATGTGAAAACATTCCTCCAACAAAAATATAAATTGCCAATAAACACAAAAGATTCTCACAGTCATTATGCATTACTCAATAACACTATGAGAAGTCAGGTGTGGTGGCACACACCTGTAATCTCAGCAATCAAGAGGCTGAGGCAGGAGGATTTCTGGGAGTTCAAGGCCAGCCTGGGCTACATAGTGAGTTCAGGGCCACCCTAAACTACATATCAAAATCCTACATAAAAAATATAAAAACTAAACTATTACATAGCTACAAGAATTACAATAATAATAGTAGTGAAAATAAAAACAGATGTTTGATGGGGATGTGAAGAAATCGTAGCGCCATTATAGTGCTGACAGGAACATAATATGACCACACCACTTTGAAAAATGATTTAGAAATGCCTTAACATGTTAAATTGGCTGGGGGTGTAGGTCAGGTAGAGGATGCGCTCAGCACTTGTGGGGCCCTAAGTTAAATACTCATTTTTTTTTTTTTTCTGAACCGGGGAATTGAACTCAGGCCCTTGTACTTGCCAGGGAAGTGCT
>NDGN011557279.1:16471-27638 GCA_002564285.1 Tympanoctomys barrerae | reverse complement strand
ACAGTGGAAACTCAAATTTTTGAAAATACTTAGGGAAAAAGAAAATTGGCTTTCTGTCAATTGACAAGTGTTCCAGTGGGGTTCTGTTTTGGTTGGAATGTGTTATGTTGTATGTACATATATATGGACCAGAGTGCTGAGTTTTATAAGGTTCAGAAAAGATGGTTGGAAAAATCTTGACTTTTGTTAATTTATCTCAATAAAAGCCCACTGGAACTCCAAAAAAAAAAAAAAATGATAACAGAATTTTACTAAACAAAATGTTTATTAATAATATGCTTTTTATATGAATGAACATGGAATTACTTTTAAAATATTAATGCATAGTGATGTCTTCCAACTACTTATTCATATTACCAGATACATACATGCAAAATTGGAAGAAGAAAGAAAAAAAAACTAAGAAATTAAGAAGAGAAAAAAGACAAATAATTAAAAAAGGAGACAAAATAAATTAAGCATTAACTGCTCCTTTCCATAGACCAGCAAAAATACAGTAGAGTTGTGTAAACCATCCTGCCTACATACATAGATGAATCTCTTTTTCCCCCACTCCCTCTACTGTATTTCTCAACTCAGTGACTCCTTTTGAATAATTTCATTCCCTTTTCCTATTATCTACTGTACTATTCAGATTCCATTTTCCATTTCAGGTTCTGGAGAAAATGCAGTGTTTGCACACAAAAGTGTGATTTATTTCACTTAAGACTATGGTTTCTAGTTCCACTTTTTGACAAAAGCCTCAAAGTTATCCTGTTTTACAGCTGATTAATATTCCATTGTGTAAAAATATCACATCTTCTTTATCTATTCCTCAGTTGATGGGCATCTGAGTTGTTTCTAGGATTTAGCTATGACAAATTGCACTACTATAAACATGGGTGCACATACATTGCTATGGTGTGATGTTTTCAGTTCTTCTGGAAAAATACCCAGAAGGGGAATAGCTGGGTTGAATGGGACCTCCATTCCTAATTTTTAAAGGAATCTCCATACTGATTTACATAGTGGTTGTATCAGTCTGCACTCCCACCAACAGTGGAAAAGGGTTCCTTTTCCCCACAGCCCCTCCAGCATTTACTATTGGCTGACTTCTGATGTTAGCCATTCTTTCTATAGTGAGGTAGAATATCATTGTTTTAATTTGCATTCCTCGAAATACCAATGATGTTAAACTTCTTTTCATATATTTAATTGCCATTTGTATTTCTTCATCTGAAAAGTGTATATTCCTCTGAGATGCTCATTTCTGGACTGGGTCTTTAATTTTTAAAAAATTCTTTATATGTTCTAGATAGAAAGCCTTTGTCAGAGGGCCTGTTAGCTATAATTTTTCCCACTTCATGGATTTTCTTTTTCCTCTGTTGGTGATTTCTTTTGACATGCAGAGAATTTTCAAAAAAGATGAGATCCCAGTAGTTGAGTCTTTGAAGTGTTTCCCATGCAGTTTGGTTTTCGTTCATAAACTCTCTAACTAGCTCTGTCTTTAAATTTTCTACCTACATTTTCCTCCAGGAGATTTAGTGTTTCAGTTTTAATGTTTAAATCTTAAATCAATTTTGACTGAAATTTAGTGCATAGTGATAGACCTGGGTCTAATATTTGCCTTCAGCATGAAAATCACTAAAATTCTGAAAAGAAAATATGTTGTTTTTAAATACATCTACAGTACCAGGGGTTGAACTTATGACCCTGCACTTGCCAGGCAGGCACTTACTCTACTAAGCTATCTCCCTGTCCCTTAAAATGTATAATTTTAGTATTTAAAAGTAATTCATTGAATCCCACTGTAGAGACTGGCTCTGTTTCTGAGATGGAAACTTTAAATTTTACATATTTTGTATTTACTTCTCAAAAATTATTTATATCATAGCTATTTCATATCTGTAGTATTTTGACACACAGTATCCCTGATAGGGATAATAAATCATTTGATAGTATTTCTCATGTAACTGTAGAGATATATAAGTGAGAAAAAATTGTTACCAGTTTTTGTTTTACAGGTCAGTAGCCAGACAAGTATGATGGTGTTGAAAACATGATTAAAATTTATATCAGAAATTCTAAGTGATTCTGTTTCTTACTGTGCTTTTAAAAAACCTAGCAAATTTTTTAGAGTTTGGCCTACCCATTCAATGTGATGGAACAGTGTTTTCTGGTGTTTTCCAGCTATATTTTCCGGCTGAGCTGCACTCGACTTGGGCAGTGGGCCATTGGTTATGTGACGGGGGATGGGAACATCCTGCAGACCATTCCACACAACAAGCCCCTGTTCCAGGCCCTCATTGACGGCAGCAGGGAAGGATTGTAAGTGTGAGAAGTGGGGTTGAGTGCACTTTTGATACATAGACTTGTGGAATAGAGCCTGCCCAGTAACAGAGAAAGTAGATTGAGGCTGACAATTTGTTTTTTACCTTATATATTCCAATATACCTGAAATGTATATTGCATAATTCTTATTGTTCATGTCTTTAGTCATTATTTATTTATTTATTTGATACAAGGTCTCTACTCAGTTCAGACTTGTCGTGGTCTCCTTATCTCATTCTTCCAGGCTGGGATTATAGGTGTGCACCACTGCACCTGGTTTCTGTGGCTGGCATGGCATGTGGTACTGGGGATCAAACCCAGGTCCTTGTGCTTGCCAGGCAGGCACTTAGACCACTGAGCTATCTCTCCAGCTCTTAGTCATCATTTTTAATGTAACTTAATTATTTAAAGCTATTAGATGTTGTACAAAATACATTACAACAAATTAGTATATCAGCTTATACTTCTCGTAAAAACATTGAATGCAGAAATCATTTAAAATAATACAGTTGTTACTTTTTTGACATAAATACTGATTTTCCCCCCCTCTTTACTCTTTTCTCTACCATTTTTGCTCCCCCTTTATCTTCGTATACCTTTCTTTGCTTGTAATAGTTATCTATCCAAATTTCTTTCCTGCATTTTTTTCTTTCCTTTTTGAAAAGGTTTTCTTCTTCTGGTAGTTGCAGGGATTGAATCTACATCTTCCTCTGAGCTACATCCCCAGCCCCTTTTTCTTCTTTGAGACAGGGTCTTGCTCAAGGTGTGCCCCCACTTGGAGTCTTACTGCCTGGGTCTCTGGGTACATAGGATGACAGGCATGTGCCAAAGAGCCTGACCAACAATACCCTTTTAAAATCCCTTTATCTCTCTGTTGCGTGAGTAACTTAGTGACACATATAATCTAATTTGCAGGAATGGATCATGACAGGGATGTTGCAGGAGATCCTCCACCACAATTAATGAGCAAATAGTCTAAGTCCTACTGTTCTGTAAAGAAGAGCACCTTAAAAGATAGTGTTAAGTGAAATAAGGTGGACACACAAGCTTATATATTACATAGTGTTTCGTATATGAGAAATCCAAATTAAAGAGAAAACAAGACAGATTATAGGAAACAGCAAGATAGACCAAAGACTAACGGAGGGAAGCATAAAGGGAAGAGAATGATAAAAAGAAAAAAAAATTAAGATGTGTTATGTACATGTGCCAACCTCAACTCCCCCCCGTGAATGTAATCATTACATGCTGCAAAAATATACTGATAAAATATTTAAAAGACAATAAGGAGGCCGGGGAGATAGCTCAGTAGAATAAGCGCTTCCCTGGCATGTACAAGGGCCTGAGTTCAATCCCTGGTACCATGAAAAAAAAGAAAAAGAAAATAAGAAAGATAAAAAAAGAAAAAAACTTGCTAGGGTCTATGTGAAGAAATAGTGTAGGTTTTTAAAGCTGCAACTTCTCAGGAAAGTTCAGAAAGTATGTTAAGTTTGAGAAACAAATGTGTATTTTTAAATTCTCATAGATTTGCTATAATTGTTTTTGTTTTACCTTAATTTTCGTGTATTTAATATTTATATGTGCAACTTCCAACATTAAACGTTTGTATAATTTTTAAGAAAATTTACTTTAAAATTTTGCTTTGTAAATGTGTGAGCAGAAACACCTGTAAGTAGAGTGTTTTTGCATTCTTGTGTTATTATTTAGCTTTCCATGTAGTTTTAAAAGCCAGTCTAAATAATTTTCAGAAAATTAGCCAGAAAGGGGAACAGCTGGGTTGAATAGGACTTCTAATCCTAGCTTTTGACGAGTCTCCACACAGATTTCCATAGAGGTCGTACCAATCTCTGGACTCTCACCAACAGTGGAGAAGGGTCCCTTTTCCCCCATGGACCCTCCAGCATTTGTTATTAGTTGATTTCATTCTGACAGCCATTCTTCCTAGAGTGAGATGAAATCTCTGTTGTTTTAATTTGCGTTTCTCAAATGATCAGTTTATCAGGCTTTGTTTTTGACATTTTGCTTGTTTTTGGTGTTTTCCTCTTTAAAATAAAAATTTTAAAAACCTACTAAATTACAGTATTATAGTCATTGTAACAAAACTTCTGAATTCTTACACAAAATAACTGCTCTTCTTTGCATACAAACACACACCCTAAAGGAAGCATCTTCAGAGGAAACGGCCAGTAGACTCTGAGTTTACATAGCAACAAGGATAGGATAGATTGTATTTGTTAAGTTTCCAATTTTTTGGATCAGTAGAACTATAGAGTCATTTGGTAATCTGTTATTATATGACATAGATAATATCTTGGTTTATTTTGATCCACAACAAAAATTGCTTACTACTTCTCTGCCTTTGAGTGACCTACCACCAGTGGCCTGAGTAAATGGGACAACGCCTATCAAAGAGCCCCGATAAGTTAAATAGAAAGGTTTTACTTTTCTTTAGCATCTTTTTTTCCCTTTGTTTTGTTTTGTTTTCAGCTTCCCCGGTGCTAGGATTACAGTCACGCACCACCATGCCCAGACTTGGTCACTGGCTCAGTGTAGCATGTGGTATCTGGGATTGAACCTCAGCCCGTGCGCTTCCCTAAGCAGGCATTTAGTCCACTGAACTATCTTGCTGGCCCTAGCATCTTTATTTTCTCTTTTTAAATGTCTTTTTTTTTCTTTTCCTTTTCTTTCTCTTTCCGTTCTCCTCCTCTTTCCCTCTACTGTCCTCCACTCATCTTTTCTTTTCAATACTGGGAATTGAATTATGGCTTTGCACTGAGCTTCTCCTCCTCCTCCTGTTTATTTTTCATTCTGACAAGTCGCACTAAGTGTCTCCCAAATTGCTCAGGCGAGAAAATTTCTGATCCTCTTGCCTCAGCATGGAAGAGTTTAGGGATTGTAGGTGTTCACCACAGTTTAACATCCTTTTTTTCTTTCTGTAATTGTTTATTTCTGAATTTGTCCTAGAATTTAGACGTATTTTTGAAGTATGATTAAAGCATTGCATGATAATTTTCAGTATTTATTTTAGGAAATGAAAAGA
This sequence comes from Tympanoctomys barrerae, assembly GCA_002564285.1. Taxonomy (NCBI): domain Eukaryota; kingdom Metazoa; phylum Chordata; class Mammalia; order Rodentia; family Octodontidae; genus Tympanoctomys; species Tympanoctomys barrerae. Next base: position 22,288 of record NDGN011557279.1, on the reverse strand, counting down.
AATAATCGAGCTTCTGCTTATTATTTCTTATTTTATAGAATTTAAACTTGTCCCCGCATATTATACTGTCCCTGTATATTATAAGTCAACTCCTTTTCTTAAGTTAGTATTAGAAATCCTTTCATGGTTTTTTCTCACTGTATAAAAAGTATCTCTTATATTCATTTTTCTGAGTTTCTTAACATAAATTCTGATAATGTTATTTTTACTTAAACATATTTTTATAAAGTTTGCTAGTGCAGAAAGATTTTAAAAATAACTAACCATAATTTACGTAGTTGATATCTAGCAGTAATAATTACCAATTATTTTTAATTAAAGGTAGTTATCAAATGATTAAATAATCTTGATTTTCAGGGATTTTTTTGAACAGTTAGTACAAACTGATTTAACAGCAAGATGGCATCATTATTATAAGCTTTAGTTTTAGATGTCTGTTATAATAGAACATTGCTTTGTTAAGACCATTCTGTGTTTCATTAAAGTCAATGAAACATGGAATTTCAACATTTTATGATTTTTAAAAATATATATTTGTGCATGTGTGTGGCTATATATATATATTTTAAGTAGACTAAGAAAGATTGGGAAATTATAGGAAAAGGAACAACAGGAAGAAGTGTTTCAGTAACTTTTGGGAAAGTTGTAGCATTTATTTTTACTTTCTCTTGTGATAATAAATGTGGTACAAAATTGAAAAACAGTAATAGGAATAGAAATATATTCAAACTCCTGTGAAATACAATGTGACTACTATAGTCAGTGAAATTATTTTTAATTCTTATGAGGATCATACATTAAAGAGATTTTCTTGAAAATGGTTGCTTAGCAGCTGAGTTCATATTAGTTGTATAAAAATTATTTCTATATTTTATATATCCAAAAGTATAATATTCTGAAAATAGTAAAAATGATTTTTTAAATTTTTTTTATTTTAGGGAAGGATCTACAGGATGTTCAGGGTCTCACTACTAGATTGGACTTGTAGTGATCCCCCTGTTTACAGCCTCCCAAGAGCTAGGATTACAGGCGTGCTACCACACCCAGTCTCAATTGCTATCTCAACATGCCCTGGGGGTAGGGCCAGCACAGTAGGCTCAGGGATAACCCCCAGGCCCTGTGCCTGCTTGCAGGCACTTTAATCCACTGAGCTATTTGGCCGGCCCTCATGAATGATTTGTTATAAAAACTGGAAATTTAGAAATATGTCTTTGAGTATGTGCCTCAGATTAAATGACCTTAAATAGAATTAAAATATGTATTTTGAAGGTAATAAAGTTTCTTTTTAAATTTAGTTATCTTTATCCTGATGGGAGGAGTTATAATCCTGATTTAACTGGATTGTGTGAACCTACCCCCCATGATCACATAAAAGTCACACAGGTAAGGAAAATTGTTTATAATAACTTTGTAACAAATCAGAATATTTATTTTATTGATAAATCATGTGCAAGTATTTCAACAAGGAATAACTTAAGTCTAAGATGAAGAGAAATGATATATTTTGGATAGAAAATTTTGGCCTTAATGTTCTTGCTTGTAATATAATATTGGCATCTGTATAACACTTGACATACAAGTATTTAAATGTGAGGAAAAAGACTTAGGTTAGAAAAACTACATAGATGATTACAAGAATTTTGCCATAGCTGTCAGTCAAATGGGTAATTAAAGATGACTGAAAAAGGGCTGGCCTCTGCCTCAACCCCATGAGGGCTGGGATTGTAGGCATGCACCACCACAGCCAGCCAATGAAGACATCTTGACTCTAAATTATATATTTGTATGATTTACACCAGCATACAAAGATTTGTCCAATAGGGTGTTCCCTATAGTTTTGCTGATAGAAGTGAAAAGTTATAGACTACCAAAACATTCACTAAAAGATTAAATTATGAGAGCCAGCAAGATAGCTCAGCAGATTGAGTGCCTGCTTGGGCAAGCACAGGGACCAGGGTTCAATCCCCAGCACCATATGCCGTGCTGGCCCTGCCCCTAGGCTCACTGAGCCGGACACTGAGTCTGGGTGCAGTGGCACACGGCTGTAAGTGATCCCAGCACTGGGAAGGCTGAAAACAGGACTTTCACTATGAGTCTGATCTGTGTAGTGAGACCCTGTACACCCTGTAGTAAAATACATTAAAAAGTTAAGGAAAAAAATTAACATCATTATATTAAAGTACTAATATTCTTATCTCTTAGGTTACATTAAGTTCTGTATCTCTGATTTTATCTACTGGAATGTTTTATAACTTAAAATTTGTTTGGATAGTCCTAACCACTATAATTATTTCAGAAAATTAAAAATTGTATTATTTCTTTTGAGTTCAGATTTTAGTTCTTATCTCAATTCATTTACTTATTTCTTTATTTTCCTAAAATATATGTATATAGTCATATATATCATAGTATGTAAAGTTTCTGTGTACTCATTTATGTGTGTGCATGCTGTGGACGTATATGCTTTGCATCTGGATTGTAATGTTGTAGTGTCTTCTGGCAGGTTATGGGATAAATTCTGTAACTTACATTTTCTACTTAAGGTCAGCGCAGACTGGGCTAAACAAGGCTTTATAAATAAATCTGTATTTCATGATTGCTTTGTATTCCTCATACTCAGCATTTTATAAAATATCTTCTTTACATTTAGCAATCAATATTTCTTTGTGACACAGATATTTCTAGTTTTGCACACTGATTATTTTACTATACCAAACATTCTAAGCTTAAAATACTAGGACATTAAAAGAACAGAAGCTGAATAAATCACTTTTTGTTTACTGAAATGATTGATTAGTGTTCTTAGCAATGTCAGATAGAGGCAGTGCATGAACTATGGACTCGGAAACTTATGTTTTGAAGATATTAATAAAAACTTAGTGAGATTCGACTAATTTTTTTTTAAAAATACAATGTTTTATGCTTTAGAGAACATACATAATAAATGTTGCTATAGTGCATGGCACACAGGATGCGCAAATGTTCCTTATCCCATTGTGGGATCTCTAAAGATATTTAAGAAATAAAATTTAATGTTCGGCTAGAATATTTTCATTTTATTTCACAGTGGAATTAGATGAGCATGTGGCATTACAAGGAACAGAATTTCACTTACATTACCATTTTAAAATCAGAGGTTTTGTCTTCTGAATCTCTATAATTGTTGAAGCAACTACCTTCTAAATAATCCAAAGTGTTAAAAGCTTATAAATTTGCTGCTAAAAGCTCGAGCATTTCAAAAATTGACTTTATAGACCAAACTGTGATTATCAATTTAAAACATGTCTTAAATGGTAACATAATTCTGACGGAATCAAGTATAAAGTATTTACTGTAAGTCATTGTGCTGGAGAAAATTGAGCATGAACAGTTTATGCTGCAAATACATTAACACTGCCTTTCTCTCTCCCATTCCAGGAACAATATGAATTGTACTGTGAAATGGGCTCCACTTTTCAGCTCTGTAAAATTTGTGCAGAAAATGACAAAGATGTCAAGATCGAGCCCTGTGGGCATTTGATGTGCACCTCCTGCCTGACTGCATGGCAGGTACAACCACAGTTTACTTAGCAACACGTTTGCCTTATTTTTCCCTTTAGTATTTCTTTCAATTTTCTTCATCTTAATGTATCAGGAAATAGTTGTACTTTGCTTTACTTGAAGTGGTTCTTTAGAACGGTCTCGTGTATAAATTGATGTTTTTGCTGTTTTATGTTTTGTTTCTTTGGTATGTGTAACTTAGTTTTACCTGAGCAGTCCTACCTCCTTAAGGGCATTAATTTCAGTGTGACACAGCTATTACACACTAACCATGTTTATACAGTTTACTGTACATCAGATCTACTTACAGTCAGCCTCTGAGTCCTAAGCAAACTATAGTAGATAACCCATATGTTGATGTTTTCAGCCAAATCTTTTCTTCTGAGGTGTGGCTTCTTTCTCAAAATGTATGGTTCCCACCCCACCCCCCCGGGGTGGGGGTGGTGAAGTAGGAGCGTCAGAGAAAAATATCTCCCTGACGCAGTTCCTACCAGAAGACATGTTAAAATTCCCAATTTATAGAAGTTGAATCTAACAAACTCTCTTCCTGTCTATAGGAAAGTATTCAATAAATTGATTTTATGTTTTCTTATAAGGCCTAGAGAATAACCAGTATGCCCAAAGACTTTCTTATATTTCCTTTTCTGACATGTAAGTTGGGGAATTTAAAATGGATCTTTGGACACAATTCTCAGTTTGGATGATTTGGAGAGTTCACACTATGTAACTACTATTTATTATCATAGTCATGCCAAAACTAACAATATATTTGTAGAATTTTGAAAGCAAATAATTTTTAAGCCTTTGCAAGAGTTTAAACTGCATAACGTGATCGACATTCGTGCCTTACTCCAGAGACCTCGAGACCCTGACTATTCCTTTGCAGTTTGTGGGAAGGATGGGTTTAGATGCCTGCGGAGAGGAAGAGCGCTTCAGATAGACTGCTGAGCCGGCTGCTTATAATTAGAATACGATTTTCACATTTTTATAGTCTTTAAAAAGGGTGTTTTTTAGTAGGAGAGAGTTCTTTTATTCATGGGCAAGGAAAAAAGAGGAGGACCAGGAGATGAACCCTAGCTACCTTTGCCCAGACCTGCCCGGCCTCATCCATCTATACTATTTGAGGAAAATCGCCTCACATTCTACTCCTCTCTCCTCCAAATTGCTTTTTTTTATATTTTACCTTAGGATTTTTTTTTTTAAATTTTTGCCTTTATTTTCTGTTCTCTTTTCATCACGTTGCTAAATTTTGAATAATACATAGAGGCATTTCAGGAAGGAGTTTCAGTATGACCTGAACCAAAGTTCTGGCGCAGAGACTAAGCTTAGTTCCTGTTCACGCTGGCAGTGATAGTTCTGCATACTCGGCAATGCCTTTCTAGAAGTGACTTGATGAATTTAGGTGTGCTGGTGGAAAACAAAGGTATCTGCGTGCAAGTGTGTCTCAGATGTGTGGGGAGAGGGCTTTATGGAGATACTTGGTCACCTCTGACTGTCAGAGCCTGCTTAGGTGGACTAGACACCTCTTCAGTATTTCAGTATAAAGCTTAGTACAGCAGAGACCAAGCTATGTTTGTCATCCTTTTAACCTGGCTCAGCCATTTAGTGTGGTAGTACTGTTCTCACAGCGGCACCGGAGCCAAAGGCTAGTGTGTCTCTGATGATAGCAGAATTCTAGGGTGGTGTACACTGCTCTCTGGCTCTGTGGTTTTCCTGAGGCTCCAGGCTTGGCACACACACATGCAGGAATTCATGTTAACTCAATACTGTGCTTAGTATTTAATGGTAAATGGGTTTAAGAATGTGAAGCTCTTACTAGTTTTGCAGAAACCTTGAATAAGTAAAATTTATTCTTTAAAGCAATATATATATGGGGACATAGCTCAGTGATCTAAGCACCTGCCTGGCAAGCACAAGGACCAAAGTTCAATCCCCAGTACCACATGCTGTGCTGGACGCTGAACCTGGGATGTGGTGTACTGTGTCATGCCACACTGGTCAACGAAACCAGTACCAAAAAAGAAAATAGTCATAAATGAAGTTTAAAAATAAATAAATAAAGCAATATATAAAAGGTCTATATACCTTTACTCTAGATTTCACGTAGTGGTGTTTCTGTCAAAAGTATGGCTAAATACAAAACTAGAGAAAGTCTATGCTTTTAATTGTATTTTTTTTTTAAAGAAAGTTACTTTTGAAAAATAAAATTAGCAAGACTGGGAGATGGCTCAGTAGAATAAGTGCTTCCCTGGCAAGCACAAGGGCCTGAGTTCAATC
>NDGN011557279.1:0-13097 GCA_002564285.1 Tympanoctomys barrerae | reverse complement strand
AAAAAAAAAAAAAAAAAAAATCTGTCTTTAAACATGTTTTAAGGTAGTACTTATCTTGCTGATTACATGGTGTTTCTTTTTGCATAAATATCATGAAATGAAATGTAGGCCTTCATTTTCATTTGGGACGTAATGAAGGAACTGCAAAAGTTTACTTAAAAAGTTGTAGTGCTAAATGAGTAAATAAGATCCAAAACGTACAATAAATATTGTGTCTTGTGAAGAAACTTCATCAGAAAAGAGGACTGATGGTGGGGAAATGAAGGAAAAGAAGAGAAAAACAAAAAGCATATATGTATATGTGTGTGTACATACACACACACACACACAAGATAGCTAACATAGTTGTACAGGTGGATTCTCTTAATTCATTGAAAAGAAAGAATCGTGCTGATATTATTCAATTTTTTATGCCTATGCTTTGAGTAACTGCTATCAAGAAAAAATAGGCAATGTATTAATTGTTGTTACTCTCTTATTAGCCTGATGTGAAACTTTGCTTTATGTCTGTGTTTCTTCTTCACTTTTAAAATAGTTATAGAGCCAGGAAGATAGCTCAGTAGAATAAAGTAGTTATAATGGTGTCTTCAACTAGAAGACTATAGTAGGAAGGAAGAGGAGACAAATCTGAAAAGATTTTATTTACAGAGCAAATGCTTGACTCCTGAGTTTATTCTGACACTGGAGACATTCTTAATTGAGTCTAATAGGACATTTTCTAGTTGCTTCAAAGTTGGATCCATGAAGCAAAATGTTACTGTATTTTGAACTCAGTAACTTCATGCATTAATATTTTACATTGGGCCGGGGAGATGGCTCAGTGGGGTAAGTGCTTCCCTGGCAAGTGCAAGGACCTGAGTTCAATGCCTGGTTCCACCAAAATAAAATAAATATTTTACATTGGATTTGAGCAACAAATATTTTTAAAAAATTTTTAGTATGTGAAAATATATCCCAAGGAATTCTATCCTCACTCAGTCAAGATTTGCTTCCTCCTATTAAAAAGTTGAAACTGTAAACAGTTGTTATTGGGGGCAGTCAAATAGCTCAGCGGATTAAAGCACCTGCAAGCAGGCACAGGAGCCAGCAGTTCAATCTCCAGGCCTGCCATGCTGACTCTGCCTCCAGGGTGCACTGAGACAGCACTTGAGACTGAGCGTGATGGCACATGCCTGTAATCCCAGCTGTTGGGAGGTTGTAAACAGGCAGATCATTATGAGTCCGATCTAGTAGTGAGACCCTGAACACCCTGTAGACCCTTCAAAAAAGAGTTGTTATTGATTAGTGTAGTATCTTTCACTTGGAAATCTACAACTGAACAAAATAGTTCAAAAAATTTTTCTATTAATAAGTAGCAAGGAGCTACTTTTGAATTTTATTTTGATTTAGTCCGTAAATCTAGATTAACAAGCTACTGCATTAGAATACTTACATTAGCTGGACATGGTGGCACACCCTCATAATCCCAGCATTGAGGGGACTGAGGCAGGAGGATCATTGGAGTATAAGACCAGCCTGAACTGCATAGAGAAACCCTGATATTAGAATATGGAGTTGAAATAAATAGGCTCCTGGAACAGACTGCTGTGGTTTCCCTCCCAGCTCTGCCAAGCTGCATATCTTTCATAAATTATACACATTGTTAATTTTCTTACAGGTACATTGGGAACAATAATTATACCTGTGTTCTAGGACTACATGAGCTTAGTGCTTTTGACAGTGCTTGGAAGTTTAGTTATTGCTGTTCCAAATATAGTAATATAGTCGTCACTTAGGAAATGTCTTAAATTTTCAATTATGTGTAAACAGTGTACACCAATAATTCTGAAGTTTCTAAACCATACTCATGGCTTTACAAAATGAAATCGCTGTGGAAATAGGAGTTTTGTTGCAAAGGATAAGAAATGTTCTCTCAGTTTTCTTACTATATTCATGTTTTGAGAGTATAGTAATTAGGCCAACTGGAATGTGGATATCACTTTTTAGTGCATTGAGCTAATGTCTCTTGGTCTCTAAAATGCCCCTTAATGTTGTGCATTATTTCATTATTCCTTGCTAATAAGACTCAATTGCCCAGTGTCACATAGAGTAATTGGTAGAGATTTAAGTCCAATCCCATGTCCTGATACACGATATCTGTACTTTTTCTGACCCACTGCACATATTCTTTAGTCTTCTGTTATTGATAAAACAGGGAGGAAATTAAAGACTGTCCACTTTGGGGCATTTAGTATAATACTGCTAGTAACTTCTTTCAACAAATTATTTATTATCTGTGGGAAATATTATGCTCTGAAAATACCTTATTTAGACTCAGCTTGTTCTTTATTTATATATAAATATTTCAAATATTATTACCTAATCTTAAAAAAATTTAGGGTAATGAGACTTGATTGCATATTCTGAAAATGAACAAATTGTACTTTGTGTAAGTTTTATCTTAAAAAAATAAGAGAAGACATGTATAAGGAAAGGGGAATTTGCTGTTTAAAATTTACATTTTTTCTGCTTTTCTGTCTTTGTCAGTTTATTAAGAAGTTACCTACAGTATATCATTAACTTCGAGTTTGAGTCATTGGAGGGCATCCCACTTTCCGGGCCCCCTTGTGTCCCTCTTAGAAGCTTTCTTTCTCTCAATATTTCCTACTCCAAAAAAAATTAATAGTATTAGTTATTGGAATGTGATTCTGAATTACTTTGTCAGTGTGTTACATAGGTGAGTTTCAAATATGTATTTTCTGATAACTTCTGTATCCTTTGAGCTTGAAAGCGTTTCTTATTTGAAGAAGTGAAATCTACTGAGTCAATTAGAATAGAAGAATTTCTAAGTACTTCCTCTTAACATTCATATAACATGAACATGTTGAAGACTGGGAAAAGAGTTATTGGTCTTTCTTCACTAAGCATTCATTCTTTAATCTTCTTTTAAGTATATATTGACAGAAACATTTTTTTAATTACTGAGGGACAATCCTGATTAATTAAATGCCTATTATAGACATTCTTCATGTGTATTCAATCAATCATATGGTAGAAACTAGAGCAGAGGAACCAAAGTACCATCTGAGAATTTATGGTTAGACTTAATTTGCATATGACAGTATTCAGGGCATAAAGAAGAGTGATGGGTGAAGTCATATTAGAGTAAGTACAGGAAGGAGACACAGTCTGTGTGATCTGCTTGCAAATCATAGTGGTCATTGCATTTATCTGGTTGATTTGTACTAGAAACTTAGATTAGTAAAACTGAACAGAAAATGCATTCTGTGATGGCTGTTATAACAGGTACTCTAACACGCAGTAGCAGTTTGTGTTACATTAACCTCTCAGGTAGAAGGGTTTAAGAAAGATTTAAATTCAAATTTTAGAGGAACTATGCCAAGTCTTTTGTACTGTCAAGAAATGAGCCTTCTGTTTCACTTCCTCCTCACTGAGATCTGTCCAGTTACCTTATGAGTACCTGTGGCTCTGGGAGGACGGCTGGATGCAGCCACAGCGATGAATCTTTTTCTCTGGCCTCTGGTGTATTTTACTGGTCAGCACACCGATTTCTTGTGCCCATACAATGCTGTTTTTGTAACTGTGACTTTGTAGTGTGTTTTGGAATCATGTATTGTGATCCTGTCATTTTTTTTTCTTTTTCCAAAATTAGTTTGAAAGCAAGATTGGAGATAAAAACTAATATATAAGGAAGTTTTATATTTCAAATGTTCTTCCACAAGTTGATATAGCCTTTCACTTTCTCAATCTAAATTTATGCATGTTTCCTTATGAATCCTATATAAGTCAACATTTTAAAAGACCTAAAATGTGAAAACAAATATTACCATCCACAAGATCTTCTCTTATTGGTATTTCTGATTTATCATGAATTTTTTTAACCATAATGTCCTTCTTACGGAACAGTAATGGCAGACTTAGAGCATGCATGCTGCTTGCTGTCACTGTCACGCAGTATTTAGCCACCTCTGTGGCCTTTTCATAAAGAAAGGCGTGACACAGTTTTCAGTATTTTGTAGAACAGCGGAGCCTCATATATTAAATTAGAAGAGAACACTCAAAAGCTGAAGGGGAGACTTCTTTTTCCCCCCCCTCTACTTCTTACCCAGAAACCTTTCTCTTTTTTGCAGTGTTGTATTACAGGTATAACATTGACTTGTCTTTGGATTATTCATTATTTACAAAGACTGACCAGTGCATTTTCTGTATTTGTATAGGAGTCGGATGGCCAGGGTTGCCCCTTCTGTCGTTGCGAGATCAAAGGCACAGAGCCCATAATCGTGGACCCCTTTGATCCCAGAGATGAAGGTTCTCGGTGTTGCAGCATCATCGATCCCTTTGGCATGCCCATGCTCGACTTGGACGATGAGGACGATCGCGAGGAATCTTTGATGATGAATCGCCTGGCAAGTGTTCGCAAGGTAAAGCTAGAAAACATGGGCTAGGACATCACTGGACATGAGAAAGTGTTGTCAGAAATGCACCATGACAGCATATCTGGGCTGGGGAAGAAGGCTCACAAGGAAGCTGAAAAACGTAATTCATGTTGACAAACTTACAGAACCAGAGAACTGAAAGAGAACTAACTTACTCTTATTTTTAGTACTCACATTTAAACCTTATAATGGCAGATGATAGTGTAAAGAATTAAGCATCTAAGACTGGACTAACAGTTCAGTGAAGCGAAATTTGAAAAAGGAAATTACTGCATTTAGAAATGGTACAACTATATTTGATCAGTATTCTTTGTTATGTGTAAAAATGTCTGATGGCGTGATTTGGGTAAGAGGAGGCCACCATGATACTTTGTTTCTAAGAAAGAGATCACATAAAAATTACCGTGAATTTGCTGTGGTCTGGGTATGCTCATCCATATTGTCAGTTCAGAAAATTGGCTCTGAAGGGCTCTGAAAATTGGCTCTGTCATGCCAGAAGATGTTACTGCCCATTGGAGTTCATATAGCCAAGTTCATAAAAGGCATTTCAAGAAACTAGAATGCTAGTTGAATGATTTACAAATTAGGATTAATAGTGGTCACAAGGATGTCATGCTCCTTTCTTTACAGACACATCCATAAAATCCAGAGCATATTAAAAATGTTTGTGCTTTAAAACTCAGAAAGGTGATAGCAAGTGTTCTAGAGCAGCCTTTGTTCTCCTGGTTCGTGCAGGCGGCCCACTCAAGTTACAGGGCTCGTTCCTGCAGAGTTCTGACTTGGTCTACAGAGCCACTGCGCACAGTCCTGAAAGCCTTCCACTGTCCTTCATCAGACTTGGGCACAAAGCACAAAAACTGTTTGCCTCCAGATGGAGTGGCAATATTTAATTGCATCAGATTTTGTTCACTGTGTGCATCTGTCCTTGCAGTAGGAAAATATTTGGTGCAGAGAAGAAGCAAGGCATTCCTTAGGGTTGCTTCCAGACTGTGTCAAACTCTGCCTGTGACAAAGTCCAGCATTTTCAGTGTTCCCTGGTCACCTGTAACATTCTCCTTTGCATTCTCTGTGGGAAGATAGGTTGGCATCACCAAGGCTACCCTGGAAATTGGCTCTGAGCTAGGGTGATTTGTCTTCTTCACTTCATTATTTTTTCATATTTTTCATACTCAATGAGAAACTATACTGTATTTCACTCTTTAATGTAAACAATTTTATTTAGTTTTTAGTTTCAAAATATGGGATCTCTTTGACTCGAGGTGAAAGACAGGAAGTTATTATATCTTAGCTGCACTAGAAGGAAAAAAAGGCAGTAATCACAAACTAAAACAGAATTGAGACTTGAATCTTAACACAACTAAAGGTCTCCTTTTAGGAAGACCTAGAAGAAAGTTCTCTCTCCATTACAAATTACTGCAGAGACCAGAGGCGGTTAGTTAACCGCTTCCTAACTCAGTTTCCTCACAAGAACAGAGACTTTTGTTGTGAGTGCTATCATGTTTAGATGACACCAATGATTTAGGAATCGAGGGCAGTGTTGGGTCACTGAAATCACAAATGTTTATTGTTTTATCAACCCATATTAGCTAAGATTAATACCATAGTGTTACGTGGTCATATTCTAGGATACGCCCCATAACAGGCTTTAATAGAAATCATTTCATCTTCTACGGGTGAGCTAGCCGCAGAGTAGCACTGGAGAGACTGTTTACTATCCTCCAGAAGTCCTGACTTTGATACTGCCTCGTGGTCATCCATGCAGTCAGGTCACAAATCTAATCTAAGCCTCATTTCCGTACCTGAAAGTATAGTACCTACCTTCCACGTTTTTGAGAGTCAAAATTAATATATGCTGTTAATATCAGTTCATTGATTTATTGCTTTTTATCTGGTAATCTCTTTGGTTTTATATCTTGTCTGCAAAATCTAAACCATCTGCTCTTTGTCTCTTTAACAAAATATTTGCAGTCCTATATCTAGGACGCAGCATGCATTTCAGGGATTTTTACTGAATGCATAGATAATAGAGAACGATAGAAAAGTACTTGAGAAATATGCCACAGCTTAAGTGACCTAGGTAGCAATACTTCCTAGCTGAAAAAAAAAGCTAGCATTTCAGTTTTCTTTACTAAATGGTGTTCTCCTTTCATTGATCACATACAGGCCAGGTCTGAGGCTTTAAGACTACTTCTCTTAAGAACTTTGTATGCTGTCCTGCTTGGGGGAAAACATATTTGTCCTCTCTGGGCTCAGGAAAAGTTACCGTCTTTTGCGCTGGATTCCGTTGAACTTGGGCCTCTTGCCAACAGTGGCGCTGACAGGAAAGCAAGTGCTGGGTGCACAGGTTGAGAAGCAGAGGACCAGGCTTCTCCGGGGCATTCCTTCCCACTCTCCCAAGACGCTGCACGCTGCTGCCTTCTCTCTGGCATGCTGGTGAATTTGCTGCCGGTAGGCGGGGAGCTTTTTACATTAACAGTCTCTGGGATTTACCTTCAATGAGTAAGTTCTCAAGCATTCAGTGGGCTATGTCAGTTAAACAAAATTTTCTCTACCATCAGTGTTACACTTTCCTGTAGCCATCAGATATTTTAGAAATTGAAGACTTACAAAGTGTTTGTTTTAAATTAACTTATATTTTAATTAAACATCTTTATCTACTAATCTGCCTCTAGTCATCTGGACATGTTGTAAATTTTATATAATTTCTGTCGACTTATTTTCAGTAAAACCTCAGTTTTGGTGTGATAGGAGCATAAATTCTTTCTGAAAATGGAAGATAGCATTTTTAGGACGTTGTTTTCCTGGAGCACTTCATATGTAGTTCTACTTAAGGAATGATAGTTAATTGTTATATTTTATTTACTGTATTATCTTGTGTATTATACTACTAATTCTTAACCCATGGTCAATATATGATTGATCTTGAGTTCCCTAGCACAAAAATTCAATCAATAAACATTTACAAATAAACTAATAAATGTTTATGAATGATCGATGAATGATTGATCTTTGAGAGCAATTACCTGATCTTGTGCATCTTTTTATCTTTGTCACAGCCTGAACTTAATACATATGTGCATAACATAAAACTTTAGTAAGTTTTATATTATAGGAGAAAATATAAATGAAGATATATTAGTCAGCTTTTCATTGCTGTGACAAATACAAAGTTTTTGTTGTTGTTGTTGTTTTTACAAACTAGGAAAAGGTTTACTTGGCCAATATTTTCAGTGCTTTAGCCCATGGTCAGCTGACTCCAATGGCAAAATTATAGGGTTGGAGAGAGGTCCTCACCTCATGGAAGCCAAGAGAGACAGACAGAGACATAGAGCAGGAGGCTTCGGGACAGGGACATTCTTCAGAACCACATGCCTGGTGACCTGCTGTCTCCAGCTGGGCCCACCTCCTACCAGTACAGCCAACATTGAGCTTATCAGTGGATTAGTCTGCTGATGAGGTTAGCACTGTCATAATCCAGTCACCTCCCTAAGTTCTATCACTGGACATTGCTGTATTGAGGAATTAAGTCTTCAGCCTAAGATGGGGATCAGGTATTTAAATCTAACACATGGCTATTTTGGCATAAAATAGATCTTTTATCCAAATTTTTTTTTCCTCTTTCTTTTATAATCATCCTGTTATCAGTTTAGTTTGGTTTGGTTTGGTTTGGTTTGGTTTGGTTCGGTTCAGTTCGGTTCAGTTCAGTTTGGTTTGGTTGAGACAGGGTCTCCTTATATAGTCCAGGTTGGCCCTGAATTCAGTAGATAGCCAAGGGTGCACATGAATTCATGGTGATTCTCCTGCCTCAGGCTCCTGAGTGCTGGAATTACAGGTTTGCACCACTATGCCCAGCTTCATTAGATTTTGAAACATTACATTTTCTCCACCCAAAGAGTAACTGTTAGTCATTGTACAGCAGAATATTTCTATTTTTTGTATCACAAACCCTCATCTTTTTCTGTTATTACGTAGTTGATAACTATATTGTGAAGTTGTTCATGCCTGCCTTAAGCTTACTGCATTCTTTGAATTAGTAATGGTTCCATCATAGTATAGAAGACTGAATGAAATGTATGTTCCTGTTACCATGATGATATCCCATTGGCTGCAGTTTATAGCTAGTGACACACTGATCATCCGGAATGTATTTTTAAATTTTTAATATAAATTAAGTACACACTGTGCTAATTTTTACAGAAGCAAATACAACCTATACATCTATAAAACACTGAGCTGGTTGCCTTCCTTGATAAAATGTATTTTATGCTGTTAATTGGAAGATGTTTTTAGATATTTTTTTTCCTGAGTGTGTATTATGACCTGAATTTTTGAGCTGTCCATTTCCAGAATAATTGGGTCTAATGTGAATCCTTGGAGGAAATCCAGTGGAGGTTGGTAAGGGTATCACACTTAGCCAGGTCAGATCGAGGAAAGGAATCTCCTGCTACACAAAGATTTGCTTCAGTTTACTGAAGATGAAAGGCAAATCTTAATAGTTCATTAGCAAATGTTGGTGGAACGCAGTAATCAGCAAATATGTAAAGTCATGTATGGATGAGCTGACCAAGAAAATAGATCTAGATCCATTCTTAAATTTTAAACCGTCTAGCCTTTTAAAGACAGTACTTAAGAACCCTAATAAATGCATGACTGAGGTACTGCAGAACAAACCAGGTGTGATCAGAGGTCAAGGGAATTCTTTTATCTTTGTTTTATATCCTTCTAATGTCACATTTTCATTGATGTCCATATGAGAGATTAAAAATGTGTTGCTTATCCTAATAATATATTACAAAAGAAAGGATCTGGATAATTTCTGACCCTAAGAGAAGAATTTATGTATATAGATTATAGAGTTGTTGCAGTAATTTTAGGAAGACATCCCCTTTTTTTTTTTCCACATCCTAGCCACAACACTAGAGTCCAAGTTAGAAGAGTAAGAGCAAAAGTAAATGCAAAATTAAAAATAGATAGTCAGAAAATATAACATGATTTTCAGTTGGGGCCAATTCCACTTGTTCAGGGTATTCAGAAACACATTGGGACACGTTGTGGTTTAATAATGACACAAGAGTAGGTGATACTGCAGGCACAGAGTAGGCATGGTCAAAAGATGCTTACCTGTGGATGGTCCTACCCACACCGAACCATCCTGACACCTTGTCTCCCCTCATCCCATTATCAAATGAAGTTACTGAAAACAGAAGACTGCCTTAAGGTGCAGGTTTGTTGATGATATTCACTTGCATTCTGAACCTTTTATTAATTTTTCTTAAAGCTCTTCATCTAAAATAGTGGCATTTTCCATGTTTATGAACTAAGAAAGCCATGCCTCACATAAGTGCTGTACCATGTTACAGGTGACTGTGGAGACATTGTTGCACAGTCCTCAAAAACCGATGGCGAAGCACATAGGGAAAAGCACGTCTTGCATTGGGCTTGGAATCCACTGTCAGGCTTCAGAGGGCTGGACTTGCCTTATTCTTCCCTTCATTCACAGAGCCTCACGTAATGCCTGACATGAAAAAGACTGAGCTGAATGGTTAGTGAGGACACCCTGCTTACCATTCTTAATTAGAGCTTTTCCTCCCTGGAGCTGTATTGTTCAGTTAAAGGTTTAGTTTTGCAGTTAGTACATATGTGCTTTACATTATATTGGAGAAGAATTAATATCAAGCTGTATTGATTCAGCAAGAATCTGGTTGTTTTCTTAAGTATATGATCTGCTTTGTTATAATTTCACTGCATGGCTACATACAATAATTTATTGCAAAACTACGTTTCATGTTTGAAATTCATGGAGAATGTGAAGTTGCCAACATGTCAGATAAAAGTCTTTTGAGAATCAAATGATTTAGATAAGCTAACCTTCTCCTTATTTTCTGTAGTACAGGTAAATTAAAATGATTAAACATTCTCTAAGGTGGGGAGAACGGCTCTAGCAACTAAACTGTAATTGCCTCTTGCGCAAAACAACTTTACTTGTATTTTGGGAGCAGTCAGGATTTCACATGAAGGCATTATTTCAGCAACTGAAATTTACTCCTTTAATTCCTAGAATGCTCTTGCTTTTCAGCCATTTTTAAGGAAATGTTTCTGAATTATGCCTCACTGTTCCTGCCTTCTCTAAATTGCTTATGCAACTGAGTAAAGCAAAGGGCATAAAAAGCCACTGCAATGAAAATGACATAGTTCTGGAAGCTTACATTTTGCTGTAAGAGTTAAGAATGAATTGCATGAAGAAAGTGGAACCACACATTTAATTTAAAATCACACATATATTTGGATCAGGATGTAAAATTCATAAAATGTTTAAAGTAAGATGTAGCACTTCAAAGAAATTTCAAGGTTATGGAAGCTGGTTACAGGCCAGGAGATCATGTCTCTACCATTAGAGGGAAGAACTTCAAGGCAAAGCATTACCACTCGGTGTAGTTAGCCATGTTTATTATCTTAATAGAGCGGTGCCCTTGGGTCATTGCCACATGTGAGGCTCTTTACTCCACTTTAAAACAGACCCTATTTTGTTGATCCCTCTGTGTCAGAACTCAAAGAGGACTCTCTTCCTCTATATTTTTCTTTGTGTAAGTTTGTTTTCCTCTTCTCTTCTTCATTGCTTTTGATTTATAGCATTTGCAGATTTTAATAGCTATTAATTTAGCTTCATTTTATACAGATATAAAATACTCATATTCTTAGGCAGCAAGATGCCCCTGTTTTCCTATAGAAAAATATAGAACAGAATCTTTCCATTTAGAGAACTCTCCTGTTTCATGCTGCCTTTCTCCCAAAATTCCTATTGATTGAGGCTTCTGGGAGCATGACCGTGATCAAGCAGGAAATGGTAGCATTGTTTTTCCACCACAGGACTCCTGGGACTCTCTGTTTAGTGTCTAAGAGGGACCAAATGGTAGAGGTACTTCAACGCAGAAAGCAGTTGACACTCATAGGCTGTGAGCTGTACTGTGTGATGTGCTTGTAGATGTTGCTAGAGTGCGTACCTTCTGGATAATCTCTGTGGGCTACTGCAAAGGCATGTTGTTATTTTTGCTGATTAATACGAAAAAGCAAGAGCCTTTTAAAACAATAGTTAACAGCAAGAAAAATATACTTAGATTGTTATATGTGAGAAAATTGTATTAATGTCCTTCATTAATTGTCATGCAAAAACATTGATTTTGACTCCTTATCATCCATATTATAATACATGTCTTCCCTTGTTCAGATATGAAAGTTTATTAAGTAAAAAATCTTGCTAGAATTATTATAAAATTGACTTTGATTATCTCTAGGATTGTCAGAACTCCAACTTATTAGTAATTGAAAAGGTTTTTCTCTTGTCCTGTTTTTATAATAGCCTGACTAGGCTCAAAGTTTCTTAGCAAATGTTTTGCCATTTCCATAATAATGGATCTTATTAAAGCTTTTAAAATTCTCTTTAAAGATGTGGATAAAATGAAGAGTGACTGAAGTATGTTGAATCCTCCATTACTACTAGTGATTGCTGAGTGTGTTGTGATGGGCTTTTGATGGCTTTACTTCTCGGACTTTTCTATCAGGATTTTATGTTAAAATTGCAACAGTGAACCCCTCTATTCCTTATGATAATTATTTGCATTTCATTCTAAGTCCCAAGAATATTCTGTGAATATTTTCAGAGAAATAAAGGATACCATTATCCTATTTCCTGAGGATAAAGGCTAGGAACAGAACCTGAGTATATAGTCACAAAACCATTCAGTATGAGCCGCGCATGGTGGCATATAGCTGTATGCTAGGTATGCAGAGGCTGAGGCAGGAGGATTGTTGTGAGTTCGAGAGCAGCCTGGGCTACAAAGTGAGCTGAAGGCCAGCCTGAATTGCATAGCAAGACCCTGTCTCAAAAAGAAAAAAAAATTGTTGTAAAAGATGTACTTGTTAGCTGCCAGTATTGAAGAATTTAACAGAAATTGATAGATATGTCCTGGTGTGACAGACATATTATTCTATAGATAGGCATGTGATTCTGCAGATAAAGCAGGCTCAATCTTTAGACATAAAGGAGTTAAGACAAAAATGAAGTATTTCTTAAAGCAATTGTAATTCTAGGTTTTTAAAAAAATACAAATTCAGATCAAAGTGAGGGCAGATTTATGCTAATCAGTACCCTGTAGTTTAAAAGGATAGTTTCATCTTTCTCAGTTAAATAATTTTGAGTATTGTCTATAAATTCCATGTAATTAATTTTGTGTAACTCTGTTTATATGTTTTACTGTTAATTTCTCCATAGTTTTCTTCTGTTTATTGTCTTGTGTTCACAGTATCCTATTAAAATTAAAGTATTTGTGTTTAAAGTCTTTGGGAATTGCTATATAATGGTGAAAACTTGAGCACATTGGAGTTCATGCCAGGAAAATGGTGGTACAAGTAATGTTCTATCTGTATAATGCACTGTTTAAAATTATGTTCATGAAGAGGTCTTAAAGACATTCTTTTCAACTCTAGTCAAGTCTTTCATTCTGGGCAATATAGAGTAGACTCAAAATTATATTTGGGATTAGCAGTAGTCATCAATTATTGTATGTGGGTCTATTAAAAAAAAACATTATAGGGCCAGCAAGATGGCTCAGTAGAATAAGTGCTTCCCTGGCAAGCTCAAGGGTCTGAGTTCAATCCCCGGTT
>NDGN011557275.1:8216-19277 GCA_002564285.1 Tympanoctomys barrerae | reverse complement strand
AGGGTGTTCTTTTGGCTGGCTGGAGTGTTGTGGGGATTGAACTTGAGCAACCTGAGGCTGGCAACTTTGTGGAAGCAGCCACTGAGACAACTGAGTTAGGGCCAAGCCCCAAGAGCTGGGATTATAGGGGTGCACCACCACACCCAGTCTCAACGTGCCCCAGGGGCCGGGGCCAACACAACAGGCCCAGGGATTGAACCCTAGGTGCTTTAATCTGCTGAGCTATTTGGCTGGCCCTCATAATTTTAAAATTGTAATTTTATGAAAACTGCAGGACATAAAGGTACTTAAGATTATCCAGAGCTCCCCAAGGTTACCTTTATCTGTACTCCCCAGGCTTGTTTGCCTTTTCTTCCAGGCTTATCATACCTAAATCCCTAAGGTAAAGGGCAGTAACCTGGCCCTATGATAAAGATACAAGATTCAAAGGCTCTAAAGAGTGTTTTCCGGCCAAATCTCTTAGGTCACCCATCTTAAAAGGTAGCTCCAACAACATAAATATATCCCAAGCCCCAGACCACAAGGTGTCTCACCAGTACCACATTACACTATTTACTATAACAGTGTAGTAAGTTTTCAAGCAGGAAATGCAAGTCCTTCAAATTTCATTCTTTTTCAAGACTGTTTTGGCATTGTGGGTCAGTTTTGAAAAAAAAATAGCAAAGTAGTTTGGTTTTCTTTTTTCTTTCTTTCTTTTTTTGAGGGGGTGGCGGGGGGTGGATTTATTGAGACAGTGTTTCACTATGCATTTCAGGCTGGCCTTAAACTTGTAGTGATCCTCCTGCCTCAGCCTTCTCAAGTGCTAGGATTACAGGCATGCACCACCATGTACAGCCACAAACTAGGATTTTGATAGACAATCTATTGAGGCAGGCGTGGTGGCACACACCTGCGATATCAGCCCTCTAGAGGCCTAGGCAGGAAAAGCACAGGTTTGATCTCAGCCTGAGCAACGTGGCAGCCCTGCTCAAAATAAAAAATAAAAAAGGGCAGAGAATCATAGCTCAGTACAAAAGCCCTGGGTTCAATTCTTGGTAACAGAAAAAATTAAAATATAAAAAAATCTAATGAGTCTGTAAATCAATTTGGAAGGTGTTATCACTGTCAATGTTTCCTAATCCATAGACACAGGATAATTTTTCATTTATAATTAGTTTCTTTCAACAATGTTTCATAGTTTCCAATGAAAAAATCTTTTGTTAAATTTATTCCTAGTATTTTATCCTTTTGGATGCTATTGTAAATAGTTTGGGATTTTCATTGGTAATATACAGAAATGCAACTGATTTTTGCATACTGATCTTGTATCCTGCAATCCTGCCAGATGTATTTGTTCTGATAGCTTTTTATCTGTTTTGGTGAATCCTTTAGCATTTTCTCTATAGAAAATCCTGTGATCAGCAAGTAGTTTTCCTTTCTTCAAATCTCCCCCCTCCCCCACACTTTGTCCAATGGCCTGGGCCCCTGCCCTTTTAAAACTTACTTTGAGTGACTTCCCTCTTTTTTCTTCATTAGAATATATTCTCTAGGGGATAGTAGACTGGGTATAGGGAGGAGAAAGAGAAGAGAGAAAGTAGGGCTCTTAAGAGCCGGAAGTTGCAATGTGTAGTTTAAACTAATTTCAGTTGGGTCTCACAGCTCTAAGTGGAAACATCATTCTTCACAGCCCCTGGGCTCAGGGATTTTTCTGGATGAATCTGAAATCTGTCTTTCTCAAGGTTTGGGCGCAGGTTGGAAGAGCCTAATGCATACTTGTTTGGCTGTTGCAAAGTCTAGGATGACACAGTCACTTTCCCCAGTGCCCATTTCTTTTCCTCTAGCCAATTCTTCCCTGAGAGTCAGGGGTAGGCTAGCCACCAGTTCCTACCACTCACCCAGCCTAATGAGAAATAAGACAGGTGTCAGATAGAAGGGCTATCAGCTGTTTGAGTTCACTGCAAAGATACTGACAAGTATCTCCACCACCTCTGGAGAGAGCCCACTAACTTGTCTTTATTTATCACCTATGGTTTTGCTGAGTAGCTTTACAAATGAAGAAGGAGCTTCCTTTCCCTCTCAGTGCATGACCTCTTGGGATGTGTAGGGAAGCAAGTAGATAAGAATCCATGATTGTTGGAGGCACCCTCCCCTCTGCTCCCCTCCCCACCTGGCAAATATGAACCAACCAGGCCCTAGCTAAGGTAGGATTCAGGATGGCCAACACCCTGCTTACCATTCCAGGGGCCCAAATCTTCAGGACAGCTCACCTTTTGTTTGGGACGTTTCCCCAGGGGCGAGTCACTTCTCCTTGGTCTACTATGAAACCAAATTCATGCATGTGGCCTCACCAAGCTTCCTCCTGTCTACACCAACTTTTTTCTAACCTTACAGGTCTATCTTGTGCCCATATCCTAGTGAAAAAGCCCCTTAGCCAAGGGAAGTCCTCAAGAACAAATAACTTCCTGTTAAGATCAACTTCCTGTTAAGGAGATTACTCCTGCAAATGGTTCCAGCACCTTCTGAGAAGTGGTCAGTTTGAGAAGTGGTCAATTCGGATATAGCCACCAGGAATCAAATCTCAGGGCCTATTTTAAAACTATGGGTTTATTTTATTTTATTTTATTATTATTATTATTTTTATTTTTTTGGCCGAATTGGGGATTGAACTCAGGTCCTTGTGCTTGCCAGGGAAGCGCTCATTCCACTGAGCCATCTCCTGGACCTATTTTCTGTATTTTAGTATATAGGGTCTTAGAGGATCTCACTACACAGATTAGACTCGCAGTGATCTTCCTGTTTTCAGCCTCCCAAGTGCTGGGATTACAGGTGTGCACCCCCCCACTCCCCCCCTCCCAGTTGAGTGTACCCTGGGGGCAGGGTTAGCTGTCTCTCTGCCTACCTAAGCAGGGGCTTTAGTCTGCTGAGCTATCTGGCCAGCCCTTAAAACTATGTTTATTGAGGGCTGGTGAGATAGCTCATTGGACTAAACACCTGCTTAGGCAAGTGCAGGAACAGGGTTCAATCTTCAGTACCACATACCCCACCGGCTCTGCCCATGGGTGTGCTGAGCTGGCCAACCTCCAAGTCTAGGCATGGTGGTGCATGCCTATAATCCCAGTGCTGGGGAGGCTGAAAACTGGAGGATCACTATGAGTCCGAGCTGTGTAGTGAGACCCTGAACCAAAGTCATTAAAAAATAAAAACTATGTTTATTGACTCCATGAATCTTCCTCCTAAATAATAAAACAAAGTGAAAATAAAATGATCAATATCCATGATCCTGTGAGTTGAACTGTGTTCTCCCTCTGGCTATGTATGGAAATAAGAGAGGGGCCAAACTGCCTGCAGGCTGGCACAGCTTCAAGCAGGGAGCCCCACCCCCCAAATCACAAACAGCCACAACAAGGCCCTCATGTCAAAGACAGACAGTAGGACATGCCCAGTGTCATCACTGAATAACAATGTATGTTCTTTTTTTTTTTTTTTTAATGTATTTAGTACAGGGTCTACAGGGTCTCACTATAGATTGGATTTGTAGTGATTCTCCTATTTTCAGCCTCCCAAGCGCTGGGATTACAGGCGCACCACCAAGCCCAGTCTCAATCACCTTCTCAGCACACTGCAGGGGCAGAGTCGGCAAGATGGGGATCAAACCCTGGCTGCTGTGCTCTTCCTAAACAGGCGCTTTAGTCTCTGAGCTATCTGGCTGGCACTGTATGCTCTTGTTTTGTGCTTAAAACATAATCTCAAAAAAAACCAAAACAAAACAAAACAACATAATCTCCACCCAGTTTTGTACCATTTAGTTGTACTGATTTAGTATCCCAGTAGTAAACCTTAAATGTGTCATCTGTTTGTCACCTTTTGAGGAGCCAGTTACTCCTCAGTGTATCTACAGTTCACTTTTGAGTGTCTAGGGTGATATACCTAATAATCTTCAGCTTATTAATAATCACCACATAAAACAATTTTAACACATTTTCTTTCCTTGGCCTTCCTTCACATTCAACTTTCAGTCCAGAATTATACTTCAATACACAGTGTATTTGCTTTGCTGAATTCATTCACAGTGTATCGACAGGCCTGGATCTAACATATTTTCCGAAGTGACAACTACTGTACTCTTTGTAGGAACTATTTAGGTCACTGGAGTGGAGAAAAAAAAGAGGTCGCTACTTAACAGAAATGGCATGTATCCAAATATAGATGCGGATTTCTGAACACCTGTTGAATATCAAATGACAAAGAAACTTATAACTTTTAAAACCCCAGACCCAAATCTTAAATGGTCAGTCATGTTGTTTCAACTGAGAAGGGGCTTAGCTCAGAAAACCAGGTCTCCGTTGAAAGAGAGAAAGACAGAGATAGAGACAGAGACAGAGACAGATAGAGAGGGCAAGTGCATTAATAAGATGGCTGTTTTAGAAATACACAGCTTATTTAAAAAGCAATCCGATTCCATGTAAATTATTTCTTATCAAAAGTCACTTCAGAGGAAGCGATATGATTTGAGCCACTGGACGAGTACAGTAATTGCTTCCGGAGACACAGCCACGACAAATACTTTCAGGTGTCAAGAGAGCGAAAAGAGAGAGATGGAAACTAACACCTAGTAACACGA
The DNA here is from genome assembly GCA_002564285.1 of Tympanoctomys barrerae. Lineage (NCBI taxonomy): Eukaryota > Metazoa > Chordata > Mammalia > Rodentia > Octodontidae > Tympanoctomys > Tympanoctomys barrerae. The sequence continues at coordinate 14,677 of NDGN011557275.1, read as the reverse complement.
CACTCCCTTTAGTTCTACAGGCTGGTGTGGCTGCACACTCTAACTTCCTAGGGCCGGCTAGGTAAAGACAAGGCTGTGGAGCTGACAGAGACTGGGGAGGTAGCACCCAGGACCTCAGGGCGGGGAGCTGGAGCAACACTCTGCACTTGCACTCACTCACTCATTCATCCAGTAAAGTCCTGCCCGCGGGGCGCTGTTCACTCAGCCCCAGGCACCGCCCCCACCTCAGGAGATGCTGAAGACGGCCTCGCCGTCCACCTTCCACAGCCGAGGACTGGGGGCAGAGGAACAGTGGCCAGAAAGGGGGCCTTGGAGAGCGGGGCACGGTCGGGGACACCACCCGCTGGGGAAGTCCGTGCGGGACAGCCCGCCGGGCTAGGCGGCCGCACCCGCAGAGGGCGGGGCTGTGCTGTGGCCTCAGCGCTCCCAGGATCCCCGGGTCCGGCGGCGACCGGGCTGCGGAGCGCCCACAGGACGCGGGCGGGCGGCGGGAACTGCTTACCTGATGAAGGTAGTCTTCCCGGTGCTGTACTGGCCCACCAGCAGGATCATGGGCTTGTTCTCGAAGTCCGCGTCCTCCAGCGCGGGCGAGTGGAACTCGTGGAAGCGGTATGCCTCCTCCAGCGGCAGCACCTTGCGCAGGTAGAGGGAGCGCAGGCCGCCCGTCACCGTCTGCACCGCATCCGCGCCGCCCAGGCGCTCGCGCCCGCCCGTCTGCCGGCCCATCCAGCTGAACATCCTGCCACCGTCCTTCGCCGCGCTTTCCCGGAGCCGCCTAGCACTAGCACTAGCACAGCGCCGGACCCTTCGCGTCACCCTCTGGGACGCCCCGGCCACGCTCACAGCCGGTCTTGCCCGGCCCCGCCTCAGACGCCACCGGCCAATCACCGATTTCTACGTCACGGGCGCGCGTTCAATATTCAAGACCTGTCTCAGGCCCTTCCTCATTGGGCCTCTGCCGGAGGGTGGAGGCGCCAGCCAATGGAAAGGAGGTTCTTAATGAATTATTGATGACGGATCCCTCCGGTGGGCGGGGCAGGGGAGGGTGTGACCACGGCCGGGTGATTCCGGCGAGTCATCCCGAGGGCCTCTTTCTGGATGCTCGGACCCCACGTCTGGCCTGGTGGCATTGGCTTCCGGGGCAAATTTAAGCTGGCACGTACGAACCTCTGCAGACTGCCCCGTCTCCTGGGACGTTTACTCGCTTCAAGCCTTGTCTCCTGGGACATTTACCCGCTTCAAGCCTTTGGATGTCAGTGCTGAAGAGGAAACGTTCAGAAAGTTGACAGACAGGTTCTTCAGGCGCTGGCGGGTCCCCTAGGCTCACCAATGAGAGGACATAGAGGGGACGTTGGCCCCAATCTTCTTTGGTCATGGTTCTCCTGCTTGAGGCTGCCTGTACTAATCAATTGGAGGCCCTTTCTCCTTAGTTTGCTTTAATTTTCTATAAAACTGAAGAGTTATCCATCATTCTCATTATTACATTATTCTCAGTATTTACAACCTAATTTCCAGGAACTGACATAAGAGAATTATTCTCACCTCCTAGCTGTGCCTTTTTCAGGTTGAAAAGATACTTGCCTATGTAGAGATTGGGGAAAATGATCAGCCACCACAGGTACTCTAGGTTAAAGTTTTAGGATATTTATCAGCATTTTTTTTTTTTTTTTTTGGTGTGGTCAATGAAGCCAGTTGCCTATGAATAACCTGAGCTGGTGGAAAGGCACATTATTGCTCCTCATTCTGGACCTACTAAGTTAAATACTGAGGAGAGATGGCACTCAGCAAGGACCAGATGGTTTTTGTGTGCCCTGCATTTGGGGAATATGCCGTACTTCATTCCTTCATGAACTTGATAGAAATGCAGACTCTGTTGAAGCAGCTAGGGGATAGGGCCCAAGTCTATGTTTCTGGCAAATGCCAGGGCTCCACATGAGTATTTACCGTGGCCTTATTCATACCTGCCAGAACTTGGAAGCAACCAAAATATCCTTCAGTAGGTGAACAGAAAAATAAACTGGTATGTCGAGACAAAAACTATTAAATGGCACAAGAACAACTATATTTCTGTATATTATAAATAACAATTGGATATTAAAGTGAAAAATCAACATCCTAATAGCATCATAAATATGAAATAGGGATGCCTAATAAAAGTGTATCAGATCTACATATTGAAAACATAAAACACTTCTGAGAAACAAAGAAGGCCTAAAAATATACTAGAAATACTATGTTCAGGGGTCAGAAGATTCAATGTTATTAAGATGTCAGTTTTCCCCAAATTGATGTACAGATTTAGTGTAATCCAAATACAAATTAGCTGGCTCTTATTTTAATAGAAATTAACAAAATGGCCCGTCATAGTGGCACACACCTTGAGTTCCAGCACTCAGGAGGCTAATGCAGGATCGCTGTGAGATCACCAGCCTGGGCTACATAGTGAGTTCAAGTGCAGCCAAAACTACATAGTGAGATCCTTCTCAAAAAACAAAACATCATCAGGGGAAGGAGGAAATAAATATCTCCATTTTTAAAGTAGTAAAAGAAAGGAGGAACTTGAGTGTAGCTGGGGTAGAATGTGTGCTTAACAAGCATGAAGCCTAGAGTTCAATTCTCAGCATTAAAAAAACAAACAAACAAACAAAAAAACCCAACCATTTAAATAGATACAAAAATAAATAAATAAATAGATACTATACTTCACAAATACTACGCTTGGGCTGGGGAGATGGTTCAGTGGAATAAGTGCTTCCCTGGCAAGCGCAAGGGCCTGAGTTCAATCCCCGGTTCCACCAAGAAAAAAATAAAATAAAAAATATAAATAAAAAATATTTTAAAAATACTATACTTCACAAAACACAAAGAAGATATTTGGATGGCAAATGAGTACATGAAAATGTGTTCAACAGCCGTAGTGATTAGTAAGATGCAAGTTAAAATACAAATTACCACTAAATATTTATAGATTATCTTACCAACTGGGCATGGTGGTATACACCTGTAATCCCAGTACTCAGGAGGCTGAGGCATGACAATCTGAATTCTAGGCCAGCCTGCTAAGTACATAGTGAAACCCTGTACCAAAACAAAACAAACAAACTAAAAGAAACAAAACTGACCAAACAATTGTTGGTGAAGATTTGAAGCAATTGGAACTCTGTGTTGTCGGTGGAAATGTAAAATGGTATAGCCACCTTGAAAACAGTTTGACAGTTAAACATGCACTTACCTCTTGACCAGGAGGGGAGGTTCAGAGGGGATGCAGGGGAAAGAATTTCAAGAGGCAGGAGAACATTTTTAGTGGTGAAAGATTTATTCATTACCCTGATTGTAGTGAGAAGTTCACAGTTACACACATGTATCACAATTCACCAAATTTTGTACTTTACATACAGTCGATTGTGTGTTGGTTATAATGTTATTAGATAGAAAAAATACTTTCACTCAAGGTTTTTATCCTGAGAAAGTAATGAACATAAAGCTTTATCTAAGAAGATGTTTAACCTAGGTAGTGCATACCTGTAATTCCAGCACCCAGGAAGCTGAAGTGGGAGGATCTCTATGAATTCAAGGCCAACATGAGCCACATAGTGAGTTCAAGGCAAGCCTGAATTATATAGTGAGTCTCTGTCTCAAAAAAAAATAATAATAAAGGATGGGGATGTGGCTCAGTATGAAGGTTCTTGGTTCAATCCCCAGTCCACATACATAAAAAGATGTTTATAGGTTTATCATTTATAATAGTGAAAAGCTACAACTAGTCAACTCCCTGTGGAAAATTACTTAAGCAAGTGATAGGTGGATTCCTATGCAGTCAGTAAAAGTTGAGTCATCTAAGAAAATTAATGATCTTCAAAATGCTCAGAGTATTTTTTTTAAGTAGTAGAAGCTAGATAACAAAAGTGAATGTACATGCAATTATTATGAAAAACCATACACTGTCTCCTCTGAAGAAAAATAGAGATACCATGTCATTTAGCAGTTTCACTTCTGGGTATATAATCTAAAAGAATGGAAGCTAGCCTCTCAAAAAGGTGCTTAAACCCATGTTCATAGGTTGCATTACTTATGATTCATATAACTGTTATGTTTACAATAGCCAACAGGCTAACCATTAATAGATGAATAGAGAAACAAAATGTGATTACTGTGTTATGATTGTTGTTATTTTAGCCTTGAAAAAGAAAAAAATCTTGGCCCATGCTACACAACATGAGTGAGGTGAATAGCAAAAAGAAAAGGTTGAATACCTTATGTTATCTGAGTTTTCTGAAGTAGTTGTATTCATACAAGCAGGAAGTCAGGCGATGGTCATCAGGGCTTGTAGGGACAAGGGAATGGCAAGTTGTTCAGTGGGTATAGAGTTTCAGTTTTGCAAAATTGAAAAGTTATGGAGGTTTGTTGCACAACAATAACTGCTTAGCCTTACTGAACTGTACACTCAAAATGGTTAAGATGGTAAATTTCTATGTCACATGGGTTTTTAAATACCATTCTTACAAAAGTGAATATATAGAATTTTTTGAGGTAGTGGGATTTAACTAAGGGCCTTCACAATGAACTACATTCTCAGCTATTTTATTTCAGTTTATCTTATTTTTGAGATAGGGTCTCACTAAATCACTAAATTGCCTAAGCTAAGATCAGACTTGCAGTCTTCCTGTCTTAGCCTCCCAGAGTACTGATGCTAACAATGCCTCACTCCTAGCATTCTGTCCTCAGGGAAGAAGGAGGATGACTAACCTACAGGTGATCACTTTCCTTATTTCCTCATTGTAATTCTCTCTCTCTCTCTCTCTCTCTCTCTCTCTCTCTCTCTTTCTCTCTCTCTCTGTAGGTGTACTGGGTGTTAGGACAAAAAGGAAAAGTAGCAGCAGGGGTAGGAGTTCAATGGGACAGCTTTATTTCTGAACAAATCTGAGAGGGGTCATTCTGGCACTAGAGACCTGATTGGCTAACTCACAGGCAATATAGTCTTTATAGGGGCATGAGCATAAAAAAGGGAGTGTGGAGGACCACCAGGGTCCACTCTCTCTAAAAAGGAAGAGCATCTGTCTACACATGGCTGAGCCTGACCCTATTTTCATGTACTGATGTGTATAGAACTGGTTAGAACTTTTCCTTATCCCTTCAATTGGCTTTAAGCAATGCATATTGGTCCAGCTGAGGTGCTAAAGGTAGTCTTTGAAGACAGCAGGCAGTGTTTCTCTGGAGCCCGGTTGTTCCCTTGTGTGAGCCCAGATGGGGTAGGATGAAAAACCAATGTTCCATTCTGAGGCTGGGATGGAGCCTGAGCTAGAACATATGACTTCCTGGGGTTTGAAAGATTACACATCAGAGCTAATGCACCAAAACATTAGATGCTATTTCAATTATGTTATGCAGATTATTCTTTCTGCACATCCTTCTCTCTGCATATTGCAGAGGTAAATACAGGCCTCCTACAAAGCCCAGCTCATGGCACTCACCTACTTCCTGCCATTCCCACAGTCACACATACTCAAACCACTCCTTTTTTATGAATTAATAAAACCCAAGTTCAAGGCCTTTGTTCCAGGTAGCCATCATTGTGGCTGGACCCCTTGGTAAGATCTGTTGATTCCCCATAACTACAAAAATGCCTTAGTGTCTTTATTCTTATCATGGGTTGCTCTAGAAATGGTATATTGGAATTAACTCACTAGAATTCCAATAGCTGCTCCATGGGATTACAAATATGAACTTCTTGGGCTTCAGAGGAGGACTGGAAAGGGCTCTCTATGGAGGACTGTGGAAAGAAAACATCACAATGGGTCTTTCCACAGGGAGAGTTCTGTACAAAAGGAGTCATGGCTGTCCACTTGGGACAGGACTGGAGGAACCTACAAGGATTTGCATGTTGTTTGTCAAGAGCTGGCCTGAACAACAATTGGGAGTTATAGGGTATAGCTATGCTTACTGGCCCTTGTCCACCTATGACCATACATCTGCAGCAGGTGTAAAAGCATAGTGGGTGGAAGGGATTTAAAATGGTCTCTGCTCAGACCATGATGGTGGTGTTCATATTTTTTCCCTGGATACTGAAGCCAGGGTCTTCACAATGAGCTACATATTTGGCTCTTTTTTGAAAAATTGTTTATTTTAAGATAGGATTTCACTAAGTCAGGAAATTGGCAAGACTATGTTTGAACTTGTGACCCTCCTGCCTCAGCTTCTCAGTCCTGGGATTACAGGCATGTGCTCTCATGCCTTGCTCATTGTGATACTCTTTTGGGTTGCTTTCTTCTGACTAAACAATCCAACTTCCAATCACCCTTTCTTCTGAACCAGTTGTTTTTATAGGCTAAGTCCTATTGCAAGCAGTTGCATAGGGAGTAGTATTAGTTGCTAAGAAATTTATTATATTAAATAATTATAGAAGGGCTGGTGAGATGGCTCAATGGTCTAAAGCACCTACTTAGAACAAGCTTAGCAAAGCA
>NDGN011557273.1:1994-12790 GCA_002564285.1 Tympanoctomys barrerae | reverse complement strand
CATCTGTCCAGGCCTGAAGTCAAATGCTTGAAGGTAAGATGCTTCAGTCTGCAGGGTGGCCAGCCAGTGGAGGGTGGATGCATGCCCAGCTGGGTGATGGCAGTGAGTGGCTGCTAGGACAGGCTCATACCCACACCACTGTCCCTGCAGGAAGACAGCTATCACTCGGGAATGCTGAGCCTTCAGGAAGCCACGCCCAAGGACCTGCAGATCTCACTGGTTCCTTCGAAGCCGACACTTTTGTTTTCTCTCTCCATCTAATCCTGGGTACATGGTTTCCCGGGAGGATAGTACCTGCCTTTGTCCCTAAGGCCAAGGCAGTTCAGGGTGGAGATGCGACTTCCCTTAGTGAGTGGAACCACATCAAGGTCAAGGACTTCAGAAAGCAGCTCCAGACTATGGGCTTGTCTAGAAAGAAAACAAGAAACCCTTCCTGCTTACTGCTTTCCTCTCCTTGTCTTTCTGCCTCGGGCCTGGTCTCCCCATGGGAGATGAATAACAGTTAATGTAGCCGAAGCTGGCCCAGGAGATTTACAGGACAGAAAACATTCCAGCCACTTGTTCTTTTACACCTTTTTGATCTCAAACCACCAGGCTGTGTGTGCAACTTTTTTGCACTTGTTTTTCGTGAGTACCTAAAGTTAAGCCACCATTTTAGGACATATAGGGTCATCAAGTAATTCTCCCTGACACAGTCTCATTGTTCCTGCTTTAAAACTGTCAGTTCAACTCAGAAAATCATCAGGCCACATGTCAGAGAGCATTAAAGGCAGTAGTTTTAAGAAAAGCCACTGTGCCTGGTTGTCCAAAGGCTGGCCTAATCCTCTAGTGCTTTCATTCTGCGTGTCAGGTCCACAGCTATTTCCACCTTCCGCAAAACTCTGAGTTATCCAAACAAATAAATAAACCTAGAGATTACCAATTTACTCCGAACGATTCCTGTTCCTCTCAAAATACATCATCATCTATTAATAAGGAGAAATCAATACTAATAGTAGCAGCACATCTACTACATTTTCATCAGGTCCTATGTTAAGTGTTTTGGAATATTATTTTATTTAATGTGTACATATTCATTCAAAGGCTATTTCTTGATTGCCTACAGGACCGATAAATCCTTCCCTCTTGGGGCTCCCATTCCAAACTGTAACCACGGAAATATTTGCAGAGGGCCTGAGCCACGCCCACTCACACCCCTCTGCCTCTAGCTGGGTGGGGAGGAACAGCTGTCCACCTGCAGCATCCTCGGAGTCAGGGAGTGGTGAAAGCCTCACGCCCCACACAGAACCAGCCCGGAAAAGCAGGGAATGCACCTTGAAGGAAGGGGCAGGAGGTGGGAGACAGAGTCAGGCCCTTCATGTGCAACGCTGCCAATTCTGAGGCACAGTCCACACCGTTCCTGTGACTCCTCACCAGGAGGAAGCCCACGTGTCTGGCAGGGTTTAATGGTACCCTTTTCATAGGTTTTGCTCCTTCTCTGTCTCACTCTCATTGTGGCTTCCCTTCCGCTTCCTGGAGCACCTCCCAAAAAAACTACCTAGATTCATATCCTGGTCTCAGATTCTTCTTTATGGGAGCTCAAACTGAATTATAAGCCGCATCTCATAGGTATAGACACAGAGGTACCTGACGGTGCCAAGACTCGATGTCAGTCTGTGAGACTGCAAAGCCCATGGGCGCACATCTAAGTGCTGCTGTCTCTCACTGCCACACGCTCTGCTGCTGCCCTACAATGTATGCTGAGAAGCTGCTGCCCTGACCCGTTCCTTTCCAGCCAGCTCATTCTGCTACTAGGCTTTTCTGGTGATTAGAAAGCTCTGGTTCTCATCCAGCCCTTTGCTGCACCCACGAGGCTTTCTGCGTGTGCATTTCCTCATCAGCAAACATTTATTCATCCATGTGCAGAGGCTGGACACTGGGCCAGGGGCTGGGACACAGCTCCAGCACAACAGATGTGGTCCTTTGTTCACAGAGCTCCTGGCCTAGGACTGGCGGGCCCTGCGTGGGGTAGGAGGTGGCAGGGCGCTGTGGGAGCGTGGCGTGGTTGCCTTCCTGGGTGAGTTGTCCTCTGCAGAAGTAGAACAGGATACTGTCCTGTCCACCGCAGGCATCTGCCCTGGGTCCTCTTCACGTCCATCAGCCTGCTTCGGGGAAGCCTTCACTGGCAGAATGGAGGACACACCTCTGGTTCAGGCAAATGAGGGGGCAGCACAATCTGCCTTCCCTTGGGGGAAACAGCCCTGGACCTCTGCAGGGTGTCTTCTGGGGCAATCATGACTGAATTCTTGAACCTGCCCTCTTTGGAGGACTCTGCTGGACTTTGCCCCCTGCAGAGCCCCTGAAAGCTGGCTCCCTAACCATCCTTCTACCCATGTGGCTGCAGTAGGGAGCCAAAAACAATACTATATTCCATTTTCTCTTGTGTTACAACTGATACCCGAGGTAGTAATTTACATGGCCAATTAGTGGGCACAAGTCTGAGGAGTCTGCCTATTTAAAAACAAAAAACAGGCTCGTGAAACTGCTGGGCTTCTGTGCTTTCTTAGATCTCAGATGGGTCCCTGGCAAAGCAACATACTGTCTGGCAATCAGGGTGCTGTGGCAGGCTGGCGTGGCTCAGAGCAGGCCCACAAGCACAGAAATGCGACCTATTTTTATCTGACTTTCCCAGCAACGTGAATGGATGCTCAAAGCTTGACTCCTTTCCCTCTGACCTATTCAGCTCTCCTTTGGAGTTTTTCTTTTTTAAATTATATTTTGGGAGGTGGAATTCTGGACACTTATTCCTGGCAGGCTGGGAAGGCAAACCTCAGATTCCTGGGAACTAAAGCTGTGACCTCGGACTGTCCTCTCTGGCCCTCTGCTGTGGTCAATCCGGCTTTCCGTTCACTCTCTCCCCTGCATAGTGACACCAAATCCGCAGAGCTTATCTCCCTCATAGGATCAGCAAGGGGTAGAACTCATCTTTAATCTCTGAAAGCTCCTTCCACTCGCCCGTGCATCCATCTATCCATCCATCCGCCTGCCTTCTTCCCCTCTATTATCAATTTGGTCAGTAATGCACAGCATCTGCTCTGGGCCAGGAAATGTGCTGGGGGCTGTGCTAAGCCCTAAACTACTGAGGCAAATAAGGAAGGCCCAGATCTCCTCTCATGGGCCTTACAGGTGAGAGGGGAAAAGGTGTTACATGAATAGTTTTACAAATGATTGCTCATAGTTGGGGATAGGTGCTCCAAAAGAGAGCCTAAGGTGCTAGGTGAAGTCCCTGAGGAGGTGACATTCAAACTGACAGGTGGTAACTGTCAGCAAAGTAGAGAGGGATGATGTGAGTTTAGGGGACCAGAATCTCTTTGAGGGTCTGAGGCACAGAAGCGCTCACTCTGAGGGGCCACATGAAGGCGCAGGTATGCATAAAGGGTCAGAGCAAAGGGAGCGGGTGGGGACAGCTGGCATGGAGAGGGATACTGTGGCTCCTTTGTGCTGGATTTTAGGAACCAGGGAGGCCCTGGGGGGACTTCTGTGTTTCAGAACTTTCTGACCTTCCTTATCTGTCCGTCATGGGGAATTATAACCCCAGCCCTGGCTTGTCTCTGTATCCAAGAGAGACGAATATATACTTTAATAGACATTTTGTTGTTGTTGTGGTACCAGGGATCAAACTCCGGACCTTGCACTTGCCAGGCAGATGCTTATGCCTCTGAGCTACCTCCCCAGCCCCAGAATATACATTTTAACAACAGTAGCACAACAAACAGCCTTGGGTCTGGGTGTGGAGAGATCAGGCTTCACATCACATGTGTGATGGTGAAGTCACATCTATTCAAAGGATCACTGCCTGGATGCTGCTTGCAGAGGGGACCCTAGAGCCGAGGTGGAGAGAAGGCCCAGGGAGGCTGACAGGAGGCCAGCACACCTTCCCACCTCCAGGAGGAGGAGATGATGGCTGGGGCCAGAATGGAGACGGTGAGAAGACAACCAGGAAGGCTCAAGATACCCTGTGAACCAGGAACATGGAGGCTACGTGGTGCCTCGGGGCACCTGTGGGGTCATCGGCATGTGCGTGGTGCCCAGGGCCAGGGTCGGGCCTGGTCCGCAGTGGCAGCTTCTTCCCTTTGATCCAAGGCTGCATGAGAGATGACAGGGTCACAGGCAGACAGATGCTTACCCTCTTGCCCGCCACTGCTCCCATCTCTTGTGATGCTGTCGGGTGCAGGCAGTGACTCCAGCTCTCTCATCGTCTCTGCAAGGCTGTGCGACTGAAGAGGATCTAAACTTGCAAACGTTCTGTGCCTCCCTCCCTACTCTGTATGTCCACAGCACTTACCCACCTACTGGGCATGTAGCCATGTTCAGTTTGTACTCAGGGCTTCAGGTGTCACCCAACCATTTCAGGGACAGTGGCAATCAGATGCATTGTTGCCTCCCTTCTGTGGTTGTTTCGCATCAGCTGTGAGGCACCCTAAACAAAGAAAGGGAAAAGGGGAAGAGCAAGTTCCATGGACCTTAGGAGACTTGAGAAGGTGGAAAAACCACGCCAGCAATTCAGGAATGACCACCACTGAAGGGCTCACCGGGCTAGCTTTCTTCAGATGGAGCGCTATCTTTTCTTCTTGCCTTGTTGCCATGGATACCAGCTCTCCTCTGTTCTGTGCCCATGGAAGACATCACCAATCAATCATGGTGCTTTTCCTCCAACTCAACCTTCAGGAACACTCTGAATGCAGTATTTTAGGCTCCTCAATAACCTAAAGTTGGCACAGATATGAAACTATTTGTGCCCCTGTTCTTGACATTAAACAAAGTAGTCAACCTCAGGAGATCATGTGATTGAGGACTCAATATTTTCAGTACGAAAACCTCTACTTATCCTAAGGAGGTGGTTGTTAACCCTCCTGTGTAGGCTTCCGTGGCTCCTGATATTCGCATCCCACTGCAGGGCCTCTTCTAGCTGTGTTTGGGGACAACAGATTCTCTTTATATTTACTTGAACTCTCTTCTGCTTGCTTTTCACAGACAGAAAGAAAGAATGGAAAGGGAAAGAATCATCAAATTATCAAGATACAAAGACTTGGAGTTCAGAACTTTCTGACCTTCCTTATCTGTCCGTCCCCCGCCCTGGGCTGTCTCTGTACCCCAAAGAGACGAATATACATTTTAACAGACGTTCATTGTTGGGGTACCAGGAATCAAATTCTGGACCTTGCTTAGGCTTGCCAGGTAGATGCTTATGCCTCTGAGCTATCTCCCCAGCCCCCGAATATACATTTTAACAACAGTAACGCAACAAAGGACCTTGTAGCTGGGTGTAGAGAGGTCAGGCTGCTGCACGCCCCCGCCCCGACGCGGGGTCAGGCCGTGGCTTCTCAGCGCGATTGAGGTACGTTTCCTGCTTGGTCTTCTCTTCTGTTGGGTCACGGTGAGAGGCAGAAAGTCTACTGCTCCACCGCAAACAGACGGGACAGGCTAGAGTCAGAAGCAATTAGGAACGAACGCGAAGAAGGTTTCTCAAAGCAGACACTGAATCCAGAATGGAAGTGGGGGTTTTGTGTCATCAGTCCCCTGGGAAGGAGACTGTCCGGCCCTGAAGTCCCCACCAGGTCGGCTCACCCGGCCCGGCCGGACCCAGACACACTGCGCGTGGCTCTGGGCGCCTGCGTACACGAGGGGGCGCAGGCGGGCTTGCAATGTGGGGTGGCCCCAAGAATTCCTCAGGGCGGAAAAGACGGGAGCCAGGAACCACTCTCCTTTGCAAAGTGCAGCCAGTGCAAGGGTGTTTTGGAATGGGTCTAAAACGGAGAATAACATCCTCGCTAATTGCTTTAAGCTGTTTTCTGGTTTTATTTTCAGCGCAGACTTGGCCCCCGGAGCCGGGGCGCGGGAAGCTTACGCAAGGCGCCGGGCTGCTCCTCGGCCTGGCAGCGCTCCGCCCGCCCGCCTGCCTGCCCGCCCGCGCGGTGAGTCAACACCTGGGAGGCGGCGGCCAGCGCGGCTGGGTCGCGGCTGAGGCCTCGGCCTGCACACAGACGCCACTGTTCGGCCCCCGGCCGGGCCGGGCAGGCAGGAGCCCGTCAGCCCCTGGGCAGCGCCTCTCGCTGGCCCGAATCCGGGAGGGACGCGCGGAGGCCCTTCCCGAGCTTGCCTGCTGGGCTCTGGGGAAATGGGGTCGTGCGCTCCGTCTACCCGGAACAGCAAGAGCTCAAACCACAGTGCTGACTTCTGCGCCACTGGCCTACTTTTTGGGAAGGGTGGAAGAAAGCCAGAGGGAGGTGGAACTTTCTCCTCTTTGTGAAGCTTCAAGAGAAGCTTGTTCTCCCCAGCAAGGGAACTGCATGCGGATGGTGCCCAGAATCCCCCAACCCACCGAGGGGAGATCAGTGCAGGGTTTTTATTGCCAAATATTTCTTTCCCTAGGAGAACAACGCATTGAAACCGCTGAGTGGATATTGGAGCTAGTCCAGGCATAAACCATCTTAATGAACGCTAATCGAGAACTGCAATTATTGTTGACTTCAAAATGCAAACACGGACTTTAGACGGTGATCCCTCTCAGCCTCTGTGGCCAAGACCCATGCGGGGCGCTGTTTTTGCGTTGCTTAGCAACGGAAAATGAACTGTTCCTGCCTCTTATCACTGGAGGTAGAGGTAGGACAATGAGCTTTATTGGACTGAATAGGTATAAAATTAGTTTATCCTTTTTCGCTTGGAGAAGGCAATTGGCAGCAAAGAGAATCACTTGGACCAGGTGTCTTTCAGAGGTTAGGGGGTGTTTTTCCTTTTTTGTTATCTCAGTAAATTCTAGCAGCTTTGTATTTTTCTCCTCAGATAAAGTTTGAATTTTTGCCAAGAGTGTCCTTCCAAAATGACAGTAGAGAAAATATATACAAATATTGACCAGCACTGGAAACTAGGGTGAGCCTCAGGAGCAAACTTTAAGTGTCAAAAAAGTGTAATAATCAGGACAACTAATAGTTTAATACAATATTAAATGTGGGTATCTTTGGTGTCCATTATTTAGTTTACTAATTTAGTTTGATTATTTATTAGTTTATTTAGTTTAAATTAAAATATGTATGTTGGTCTTACAGGTCAAAAATAGAAAGAAAAAATGGCTGCAAACAAATCATGGTGAGCAAAGTATCAAAATTTTAAATAAATTTACAAGACGGAAGGCTTACACAGGTAGCTGTTCCTTCCTCCGGACGGCGTGGGTGCTCAGAAGCAAAGGAGTGTTAGAGCTGAGCAGAGGGATTTCCGTATTGTGTGGAAGAAGTCTGGTGAGGTGGCTTCGCAAGCCTCTATCAAGACAGCGAGGAGAGGGCAAGCCAGATAGCTTAGTGGATTAAAGCCCCTGTTTAGGCAAACTCAGGAACTGGGCATGCCAGCCCTGACCCCAGGGCATGCTAAGACATAGACTGAGACTGGGCGTGGTGGCAGGCGCCCGTAATCTCAGCGCTTGGGAGACTGAAAACAGGAGGATCACTACAATTGTGTCCAATCTGTGTATGTAGTGAGACCCTGTACTAAATACATTAAGAANAAAAAAAAAAAAAAAAAAAAAAAAAGACAGCGAGGAGGTAAGTGGCATGGAGAAGACAGACTGCTTTGCTTTTGTGGCAGTGACACAGGAAGTACTGAAGTAGAAGATGTACTAATAATCGGGGGCTTTGCTAACAACCTTTGATCAGCTAGAAATTGCCCAACATATTATTCCCAAAACAATAAGATAGACCTGGAGCTGGCAGCTTTTGGCAGAAATATCTCTTTTTAAAATAGTCTTCATAGCAGCTTCCATTTGCTGAGAAATGTGGATTGAAATTACATGGAACTGACAATGCTGAACCGTTCTGGACCTGGGAAACCAACATGTAATCCAATACTTGCTCAATGTAGAAAGCTAACTGACAGTCACCCATATGTCGGTGTCCTACACCATAGAGCCTATGAATATAATCTGGTATTGTATACAGAAAGACTATGTAGATGAAAATAAGTTAAGGATTTTTGAGATCAAGACGTCATCCTAGACTTCCAGGCAGGCCTAATTATTAATAAATGTTATTGTATGGAAGGAAGACAATGTTAAAACAGAAGCATAGAATGGTTTGAGGACACCATACTACTGGCTTCGAAGTTGGAGGAAGAGACCCCAAGCCAAGGATTGTTGGCAGCCTCTACCAGCTAGAAGAGACAAGAAGCAGATCCTTGCATGGAACCTCCAGAAAGAATGTAGTCCTGCTGATACCCTGGCGTCAGCCATTTGAGTCTGATTTTAGACTTCTTACCTTCAGAACTATCAGAGAATATTTAGGGTTTACTGTCTGGTGTTTTAAGGCACAATGAATCTATGTTGTTTTAAGATGCAAAGCTTGTAGTCATTTATTATATTTATTTCTGTGCAACCACAGAAAATTAACAGGCTAGGCACTATGTTAAGTACTTTAGTCTTCAAAGAACTATATAAAAATCTACCCTCGAAGTTCTTAAGGACACTAGTTTAGGTTGTTTCTTCTCTTTTGCATCCTCAATTCTCTCTAGTGGTCTACTCCATTGACATGTACATGTGGTCTTATATTTCTCATCTGAAAAAAGAAAACAAAATACCTAAGGATATCCACTTATCATTTTTTTAAAGTTGGTAAACTAGGAAAAATATTTATTTATGTGTGTGCAGAATATATCTTGAAAGTCCAGAAAAGTGTCATATATAAAAATTGTTTTTAATAGACTCTACTTTTATTCAGCAATACTACATTGGGAAGTACTAGTCCATGTATAAAGGATTGAACTCAAGTAAGCGATATTAAAGATTATATGATTATTTTCATAGAAAAATCCCAATAATTTTTACAAATGAATTATAAAAATAAGTGAGTTTCATAAGATTGAGGGATAAAAGATCCACATTTGCAAACAGTTGATTTCTTATATATTACCAGCAGAGTTAGAAAGTATAATTTTTAAAACAAAAATGTCCATTGCAATTCCATGAATTAGATGTGAGAGGAACTGGGGAACAACAGACTTTAATGGAAAAAGATGAACAAGTTTCTTCTGGAAAAAAAAAAAAAAGATATGTACTGAAAAGCATAAATCCCGGGGCTATAGATTATATGCATCCTTGATCAGCCTTCCATAAGCTTTTCCCTGGGACTAGATGAGCTATGTCTAATTCAAATTTTAAAAAGTCAAGTACCACGAAAAGCCAACACACAAAATGAGTAAACATTAATAGAATGAAGAGCCCAGAATCAGGGACGCATTACAGACAAGCCAGGTTTAGTCAGCAGCGATACCACAGGTCAAAGAGGGAGGGGACGAAGTAATCAATGAAAAGGGAGTAAGACATACCATGCACAATATAAAGAAACAAATTCTGATTGGCAAAAAACAAAAAGGTAAATGGTAAAGGGTTAAAATTTTTAGAAAATACTATGTAGAGAAATGAAATGAAATTCAAAACAACTATGATTAATATGCTAAAGGCTCTGATAACAAAGTAGATATTGTGCCAAAATACATGGCTAGTGTAAGCAGAGGGATGAAAATGTAAGGGGGAAAAGAAGAACTGCTGGGGATCCACAACACTGCCACCATAAATGAATGCCTTTGAGGGGCCTAGCAGCAGAAGAGACACAGCTGAGGAAAGAATTTCTGAGCTTGAGGGTAGCCAGCTCTCCAAATCAACCAATTCTGTTTTTGTGGTTTCACTCAATTGTGCGTCTAAACTATTGGGGAAAAAAATGCATCAGTACTTAACATGTACAGATGCTTTTCCTTGTCATTATTCCCTAAGCAATACAATATGACAGACATTTATAGTGCTTACCCTCTGTTAGATAGTATAAGCCTAGAGAAGATCCAAAGGATGCAGGAGGATGCACACAGGTAAGTCTTGTACATCTTCAGACTTCGGTATTCATGGAGGTGACCCCAGAACCAATGCCCATGAGTATCAAAGGATAACTGTGTATCAATAGAAATCTTCAGAACTTAAAAAAGATCAAAGATTAAAAAGAAAACCAGAACAGATTATTGAAGAATTGTAGAATGGACCCTGTACCAAATAAATAAATATTGTTTAAAAAAAAAAAGGTCAGCAAGCATGATGGGACCTACAGATCCAGGAAACTTAGGGAACACCAGAGGAAAAAATACCAAAACAAAACAAACAAAAAGTAGCAATCTTTTGTGTGTAGGCATATATTCTTTTTCCACTACAAAAGATCAAAGATAGAAATCATGAAAAAAAGACAAAGGAAAAAACACTTTACAGACAGAAGAGTAAAGGAAAAAAATGACCTCTGATATCTTCAGACACCATGCAAACAAGAAGAAAATGGAACAAAATACAGCTGTACTTGTTGAAAGAAAAAAACCTACTTTTAATTTTGTATCTTGTGAAATAAACCTTTGAAAGGGAAAAAGAAATAAAAATTTCTCAGGCAAACAAAAATTTGCAGATTGTTTTGCCAAAAGACCTTCCTTGGAGAAATGTTAGAAGAGATCTGGAGAGAAAGACAGTAGTTCAGAAACTCAATGTTAATGTCTATATCTACACAAAAGAAGGAGCAGCATCAGAGAAAAAGAGAAGCAAAGGTGAAATCGAGACTTTTCCTTGACTGAATGAATGACGAAATAATAGCAACAAAGTATTCAATTATGTATATTTTCTATAAAGCCAGCTGTATCAATCCAATCACATTAATAATTGCTTTGAATTTTAGTGGACTAAATGCACCCACTAAAATTCAGAGATTTGATTTTCCTTCCTTCCTTCCTTCCTTCCTTCCTTCCTT